>JAIPRL010008418.1:0-20360 GCA_025469235.1 Pemphigus obesinymphae | reverse complement strand
AAACAGCGGACAGAGGACTTGGAGAATTGGTTGTTTGACGGGACGGTCCAAGAAGAAGATAAAACGAATAAAAAATAGTATGTACCTATAGAAACCGGAAATTTAGCACGTTCACAGAGCGGGCGGTCCCTAACTTGTTCTCTTACGGGCATATCGATAAAACGAAAAAAAAAAACAAAAACACAAAAAATACGATACCTTACGGTTAATTCGTCCGACGATGATGACTGATGACTTAATGCCGTGCCGAAGTAGCTCGTCGGTTGATGTCGTTCGACGAATGTGTGTCCCCGATAAGTGCTGCTCGCAATTATTATCGACGTGAACGGCAAAAATGACGATTATTATTAATAATGATCCGACTGTAAAACAATGTATAGAACAGCACGACAACGCAATACAACGATGAGTGGATGTCCGCGAAAGTGAACGTCGCACGTACCAACAGAAACTGCACACGTTCCCATTCATCTTCCGTGGCGACTGGGTGTACGAAAGTCCTAGAAACTTCGATTCCGGGGAGAGGTTCGGGCTCACCGAATTTAAGGTCCGCACACACTGGTGCGGTGGCGGTGGCGTTATTTTAACGCTGCGTTAATAATACTGCATGACCAATTTCACCGCCGCGGTGGCAATACATATAATATACGATATACGCCACGTACTACGCGTATATTGACTATATAGTACTAGTATATTATATATACTATTTTATTATAGGTGTTACACTACCTATATAGGTATAAATACATTATTATATTTTATAATAAATTAATTTAATTTAATTAATATAATATATTAGGTATATTTATATAATTTTTAACAATATTTATATTAATCATAAGTATTGTATTTGTATTGTATACTGAAGATAAATTATTTGCAATGACAAAAATACGCATTCGTAGTACGATGATAAGATAATAAGATGGAATAGCGTACCTATATATACCTATTTATATTATAGATAGTATATCTATCTTAATAAAATTCTTGACTTGACTTGACTTGCTTTGTGGAGGGGGGTCCAAGCTTGTGCTTCTACCAGAGAGTTGGATGTAACAAGAGTTGTGAGGTGGTGGAGTGCTGAGTTTGGTTGTTTTGGGGTTTAGTTTCCGAAGTTTAGAGGATGGTTTCTTTTGTAGCCGTCGAGGAGCCCGGGACCGGTTGATACAGACGAGATATGTGGGTAGAGGGACGATGATATGGAATGTTTGAGTTTGGAAGAGGTGGAGTTGGTGTAGTCGAGAATGGACGGGATGTTGGTGGATATCCTGATGAAGAATGAATACATTTTTCCCTTAATTAGGTAATTTAAGATACGTGCCTGTAGAATTGATTTTATATGGCCATAGAGAAAGAATAATCAATCAAAATTAACACAGAAAGAATTGAAAATAGGTCCCTAAAACACATGTGTATTATATACCTATATTTTGAAATTAAAATTTAAAATTTAATATAGAAATTTTGTTTGAAATTTAATTTTAAAAAAATCGGACAAGACGGGTGTAAAACCCGCAGGTTTTTCAATTTAGGTAGATGTATAAAAAAAAATATAAACCTTATTGGTATAAATATTTACATATACTAAGAGAATGAATAAATTTTTTCCTAATTAGGTATTTTAGTATGAATATGTAAGAATGATTATGAATTGCCATGGAGAAAGAAATTTCAATTAAATTTACCATAGAAAGAAATGAGAATAGGTACCTAATACACATATGTATTATTCACCTATATTTTGAATTAAAATTAAATTTTGAAATTTTTATTTGTAATTTAATTGAAAAATAATCGGACAGGACGGGTGTGGACCCCGCAGGTTTTTCAATTTGGGTAAATGAAAAAAATATTTATTAACATTTTTTGTATATGTACTCATACGAATATAATTACATATGCAAAAAGAATGAATACATTTATTCCTAATTAGGTATTTTAGTATGAGTATGTAAGAGTGATTAAGTATGGACATAGAGAAAGAAATTTCAAATGAATTTGTCATAGAAAGAAATGAAAATAGGTACCTAATACACATATGTATTATATACCTATATTTTGAATTATAATTACATTTAGAAATTTTAATTTAAAATAATTTGGACAGGACGTGTGTGGACCCCGCAGGTTTTTCAATTTGGGTAGATGCAAAAAAAATTTATTAACATTTTTTGTATATGTACTTATACGAATATAAATACTATGCAAAAAGAATGAATAAATTTTTTCCCAATTAGGTATTTTAGTATGAGTATGTAAGAATGATTATGAATTGCCATGGAGAAAGAAATTTCAATTAAATTTACCATAGAAAGAAATGAAAATAGGTTCCTAATACACATATGTATTATATACCTATATTTTGAATTAAAATTTAATTCATAATTTTTAAATTTTAAATTTAATTGAAAAAAAAATGGACAGGACGGGTGTGGACCCCACAGGTTTTTCAATTTTAGTAATTGCAAAAAAAATTTATTTATACCTTTTGTATATGTACTAATACGACTATAATTACATATGCAAAAAGAATGAATACATTTTTACCTAATTAGGTATTTTAGTATGACTATGTAAGAGTGATTAAGTATGGCCATAGAGAAAGAAATTTCCATTAAATTTATCATAGAAAGAAATAAAATTAGGTACCTAATACACATATGTATTATTCACCTATATTTTGAATTAAAATTAGTTTTTTAAAAATTTGAATTTGAAATTTAATTGGAAAAAAATGAACAGGACGAGTGTGGACCCCGCAGGTTTTTCAATTTGGGTAATTGCAAAAAAAATGTATTTATATCTTTTGTATATGTACTCATATGAATATAATTACATATGCAAAATTAATGAATACATTTTTTCCTAATTGGGTATTTTAGTGTGAGTATGTAAGAAGGAATATGTATGGCCATAGTGAAAGAAATTCCAATTAAATTTACCTTAGAAAGAAATAAAATTAAGTACCTAATACACATATGTATCATATACCAATATTTTGAATTATAATTAAATTTAGAAATTTTAATTTTGTAATTTAATTGAATAAAATTTGGACAGGACGCGTGTGGACCCCGCAGGTTTTTCAATTTGGGTAGATGCAAAAAAAATTAATTAACACTTTTTGTATATGTACATACACGAATATAAGTACATATACATAAAGAATGTATAAATTTTTACCTAATTAGGTATTTTAGTACGAGTATGTAAGAGTGATTAAGTATGGCCATAGAAAAAGAAATTTCAATTAAATTTACCATAGAAAGTAAAAAATAGGTACCTAATACACATATGTATTATATACCAATATTTTAAATTTAAATTAAATTTAGAAATTTTAAGTTTGAAATTTAATTGAAAAATAATTGGACAGGACAGGTGTGGACCCCGCAGGCTTTTGAAATAATAATTTGGATAGACGCAAAAAAAATGTATTCATACCTATATTAGTATAAGTACATATACCACCTATGACCATACTACCTATGACTATATTACTTATGACTACTACCTATGACTATACTACCTATGACTATAACACAAGATGAAATGGAATTCAAATTTAATTTAATAATTTTAATTTACTGTTTGCAATTGCTGCTATTAATTTAAGAATCATCTTATGTAATTAAAACTATATTTATCCTTCTTTTAATAATTATATCAAGTCACGTTTTCCATGTGTCAATGTCACATTATCACATATCTCACATGGTGAGATATGTCACAATGTGACATATTACACATATTTTCGTATAATAAGTATTTTCAACATATCTTAGAATATTAAAACTATATATTTCTTATAACATTTTTGAGACAACCGATACTTTTACACAGGAAAATTTGAACACCCAAAACACCCCTTAAAAATATAAATTTAATACAGAAAAATGTACGTTACATATAGCAACTATGTGCAGTTTTTGATGAAACCAATTTCGTTGGGGTAACATGTAGAACGAAATTTTCTATACATTGCAAGGTGAGTTTTAGTAAGTTTAGCTACGTTCACAGAGTGATAGTAGCGCATATGAGTAGTTGTCACGATAGTATTCTCCAATAATCATTTACGTATAATTTATAGGTCATGATAGTCACTTTCGCACTATCACATTTTCATGATATTGTGATAGAGCCTATCACGCCCTATATATTATACGTAAATGATTTTGGGAGAGTACTATCGTGACAGCTTCTCTCATGCGCTACTTTCACCATTGTGAACGTGGCTTTAATATAATAGATTGTTAATATATATATGACTGTATTTCAATATGGAGCCACTGTGAACTTTGTAAGTCTCCGATAATATTATTACAGAATATCTATACACATTAAATAATTTTTAAGTCGAAATACAATATTTAGCCTATCTTACACTCACTGGATTTCCTCGCCGATAAAACGGTATTGAACCTCGGGTTAATGGCATCCGAACGAGACTGCCGGTGGCCCGTAGACTCCGTGCTAACCCCGAACGGATACCCTAACACCGAGGAACTTCTACCTTCAAAGCTTGACTTTAATTCACAAACTCCTGCTACAACCACATATAAATGCATAAATAAAGCCTAAATATTGTATTTCGACTTATTTAAAGATATTCTGTAACTAATACAATTTACTGGAGACCATAAAGTCCACGTAGGCCACATATTGTAGTATAGTCATACTTAACAAACAATTATATTATTAACTTACTAAAAGGAACCTTACAAATGTATAGAAAACGTCGTTCTTATTGCTATCCCGCTGAAAGTAGTATCATCGAAGAACTCGCACCTAGTTGCGATGCAACGTACGCTTTTCTGATATAAATTTATATTTTTAGTGTTTGTTCATGTTTTCGTGTGTAAAAGTATGGGTTTTTGTTCAAAAATGTTTTTTTTTTAGAAATATATAGTTTTAATATAATATATAATAAAAATATATTATATATTACCATAAGTTGTAAGTACTTATAATACCAAAATTAGTGTTATGACCTATGAAAACATTTTGTGTGACTCTTTTCTTCTCCTTCGCCTTCTCTCCCAACTATTTGGGGATGGCCACCCTGGTCCTACACTTCCACTTAACTCTATCTCCCGCATCTTCTTCACTTACTGCCACCTTCCTCATATCACTCTCCATTACATTCCCCCATCTCTTTTTCGGTCTTCCCCTACCCCTTATACCAACAACATGCATTTCCCTTACTAATCTTACTGCCTCAGTCTTTTCCCTTCTTAATACATGCCCGAGCCATCTTAATCTATTTTCTCTCATTTTGTCTACTATCGAAGCTACTTCTATACTACCTCTGATATACTCATTCCTTATTTTATCCTCTCTGATAAATCCACTCGTCCACCTTAACATTCTCATCTCAGCTACACTCATTCTCTGTTCTATCTTTCTACCTACTGTCCAACATTCCGTTCCATACATCATTGCAGGTCTCACCATTGCCTTATAAAGTTTACCTTTTAATCTAATAGGGATTCTTTTATCATACAGAATACCTGACGTTTCTCTCCACTTTGGCCATCCACACTTAATCCTGTGTTTCATATCCTCTTCGAAACCCCCATCTTTCTGTATAACGGACTCTAAATACTTGAACCTCTCCACTTCTCCCACCACATCACCACTTAACATTATTTCTAGCCGTTCTCTATTCCTGCTGTGTTCCTTTTCACCAAAATCATACTCTATATATTCTGTTTTACTCCCATTAATCCTTAGTTCTTTACTTTCCAGAGCTTCCCTCCACTCTTCAAGTCTACCATTCACTTCCTCAGGACTTTCTCTTATCAGTACTATATCATCTGCAAACAGCATGCACCATGGTACCTCCTCCTGTATATCTTTTGTTATCTCATCCATTACCAGGAAAAATAAGTAAGGACTCAAAGCTGAACCCTGATGGACCCCTACTCTGACCCTAAAATCCTCAGTTTCTCTACACAGACTTCTCACTCTTGTACTCGCCCCTTCATACATATCTTCAATTATGTTCACATACACCTTTGGTAATCCTTTCTTCATAATGCCCACTTTAAGATCTCCCTAGGAACCCTATCATAAGCTTTCTCTAGATCAATAAATACCATACACGATTTCTTTTTGATTTCTCTGTACTTTTCTACAATCTGTCTCACACAAAATATTGGCTCCATTGTTGATCTCCCAGGCATAAACCCAAATTGATTTCTAGTAACAGTTGTCTCCCCTCTTACCCTTTTCATCAATTGCCTCTTTTGGAAATTCCTCATTTAATAATCCCTCAAAATAATCTTTCCATCTCTTTATCACTTCCTTTTCCTCTGTTAACACTCTCCTATCCTCATCTTTTATACATCAAACATTTCTAAAGTCCCTGGACTATTTTTCCCTTTCCTTAGCTAGCCTGTATACTTCTTTTTCCCCTTCTTTAGTTCTTAACCTCTCATACAACTCGTCATATTTCTTTAATTTAGCTTTACTCACTGCACTTTTTGCTGTGTTAGATAAACTTTTATAATCTACCCAATCCTCCCTCTCTCTGTTTTTCTGCCTAGAAACATACCTAAACCCAAATCATTTTAAATTATATTATAAAAATTTGCAAGTTCCAAGGTTATTTATTAGGGTATTCCTATAATAATGACAATATAATATCATAGCCAGGAATTATATTATTATTCTATGATATACATTTTACTCCTTAATACCTAGTGTAATAGGCAACTAAATAGACACACAGTATCCTATCTGGTATATAAATAATAGCATTTATATATTATTATTGATTAAATATTGTATATTTAATCAATGTCCATGATGTAGGTATACATGTGATTTTATTTTTATTATTTATGATTTAATTATTGCTGTGCTGTAATATTTTATCAAAATAAAGGTACCTATTTAAAAAGTGATATATTTTTAATTTGTTTGTATTTAATTTATTTATTAATATTTTATACTTTTGATTGTGTATGCGTTTACTACAAAAATAAATAAATAAATTTAGAATGGAAATACAGAAATATACTAATTTTTTTTTTTTCGTAAATTATAATTTATACTTCAAAGCATTTCTAAAAACACTATTTGGTGTGTAAAAAGAGCCACATACTCATCAAATGTGCAGCCTTTTGCATTTTTGGATTGTTAAGCCGAATCACCAAATATTTGGATAAAATGTACTGACAATAGTTTTATTTACACGAAGGTATTCTACACTATTTTTGGAACGTAACGTTTCATTGTCCGTGTTTAATATACTGCAAATGCTGAAATATCGGCAATGAAAATAGTAAATTACGTATTATGGTTTTTTGACTATAATATCGTCTATATTCTATATTATAATTATAGATACATATTAAAAAAAAAAAATGATTTTTGGAAGGAACCTATGATATAAATACATTATATAAAAACCTCTCATGACTTTGGAAGGGGGAATTTCTCCCATTTCACCCTAGATCCGTCCTTGTACACGAAGTAAAAAATTTAAAAAGTTTTAGAATATATTAAATATTTTTTGAGAATTGTTTAAATAATACTCTTGAAAATATATACACGAATTTGTCAAGGTCTGTAAAAATAAAATAATGTAATAATATGTGTAATTTATTCTGTAAATTTGTCAGTCTCTTTGAAATAGTAATAATAATTATAAATAATAATGTATTCAATTGAATTCATTCTACTCAAATTCTGTATTATTCAACAACAATAATTTAAACAATTTATTCAAATAGGCTAACATAATGAACATTGCCAACAATAAGACAACAACTTTAAATAACTGTAAATAGACTATTGTTTAGCATGTTAAATTGGAACCAAGATCGATAATGTATTTTATAAATTTAAATTTAATTACATATTATAATTATGTTGAAATTCAAATAATTTCTTCATAATGAATCGATTTACCTTATGCAATTATTATGTGAAGGAAATTAATTGTATTTACTTCGAAATAAAACGGGTTTTATTTTTTTTTCATTTTGACGCATTCTGTTTCAAACTAAAAAGTAGAGTATAATTAAATTCGAATACAATAGGTAAAGGAAGAAAAAAAAGGGTGTTGATATAACAACGAAAAAAACATTATATTATAAATTGTAATCAAATATTCAGTAAACGATACAAACTCTAAATAACTTATCTTATAGGGATATATTTCAAAAGGACTATATTAGTATACTATTAAATTTTTTTTCAAATTTATTTGGTTGAGATATTTAAAAGAATGTTGATGATAACAATATTCTTTATTAATTATTAGATTAGAGTAGGTATTCTATACAGGGAAAATTGAAACGAACCAGAACGTACTCAATTTGAATTTGTAATCAGAGAGACTACTTTGAACGATTATGCACTTAAATTAATTGCGAAACGCGTAAATTGTTTGATGAACAGAAAAAAAGATAATTAAACTATTAAATCAACAGTTAAACGAAAAAATGTAAATTACAGATTTTTAATTTTTGTATTTATCTAGAGTTTTAAATTTATAACTGTTATATTATTTATGTTGTTGGATTTTAAGACTCATTTCATTCCATAAACATGGATTTCGATTCATAAACCACTAAAAGTTATACTATTATACGTATATATTAATATATTATGTACCTATACATACTCGTATATTATATTATGTACTTATGAAACGTAGGTACTCACTTTAAGCAATATGTCAACTGAGACAATAAAATATTGGCAGTACTAAACCTTTTCCGAACATAAATGCTATACTTATAGTAATTAATTGATTAAAGATCTATAATGGAGTAGACATTTTAATTTTGGAGTCAATAAATTAGCTGGAAACTCCCCTATTTATAGTTCTATCCGAGAAAGTTTTCCCCTAAACTTTAAAATTTTGAATTAAATATAGGTACTTAACTGTACATCGTCGTTAGCGACCGTCAACATCGTGGGTATGTATAATGTATACGATAAAAAACACCATGGAAAATAGACCAAACAAAAAACCAAGTCGAAAATTTTCATTTTTGTTTAAAATATGTACCAACTATTGTCTATTTTTTTTTTTTTATTATTTTTTTTTTTTTATTTTGGTGTTGAAAAATAGAACTATTGTCTATTATTTTCCCGAAAAATATAGATATTATTGAAATTGAAATGCAAAATAGAAAATTTAAAATTATATTTCTCAAAAAAAAAAAAAAAAACATCTACCTACTCATAATCTAGTTAATAGTAATTTAATCATGATGTTCTGAGTCATTTAAAAAAAAATTTTTATTATTTTCGACCAAATGAAACAAATAAAGATATAGGTATACAGAAGTTCATAACAGCAGTTGGTCATACAATAAGGATATATAGATGATCAAATCAATTAAATACCTTTCAGATTTTTGCATCAAAAGACTACAGATAGTAATTTGGGTATATCTATATGCTTGTTTTTGACTATTAATTAATTATTATGCTATTAGCCGTCTGTAATTTATTTTAGCCTATTTTATTTACATTGAAATTTTAGAGTAAATGTACAATTTATTATTATCTTTGTTATTATAATTATTGATTATTATTTTCTGTGATTTTTATTTTTATTTTTTGATAAGTGAAAAAAGTTTAAAACACATTATCTCCATAAATATTATTAGTTAACAATGTTATAATTGTATTTCATTAAAATAAAGACGAACATACAAGGCATATAGACTTAAATTTTTGTTCTATTTTCCGTTGTTTTTTCTGTGCCTTTTTACTTGGAATTTTTCGCCGCGTATCTCATGAAGGGAATTTAATATAAATTTCGAAAAAAATAATATCGTATACTGCGGTCGCGTATTGGCAATCGTCGGCGGTATAGGTTAGGTTACCTATACTCCGTCGAGAAAAAAGTATGTTAAATTCCGTGAAAAATTCCAAATATTAGAATGACTCGTCTTGAGTACGGAAAGTATTAAAAATATTAATATGCTATTTTAAAAGTACATCACGTATAATCTTACGATGCAAATATTTTTACAGAAACTTGACTTTCCGACGATATCTCGAATGCTGAATTAGGATTTGATGGATATTTCATTTTTAGGTGTGATAGGAACGTACGCACAAGTAACTGTCTTCGAGGTATAGTAGCTCATTAATTGCAGTTAAGGAGGGGCTATTATTATATAGAGACCTGTCTTAATTAGGTCCCCGATTGATACCCTCGAGCAAGTATTTGTTCGTTTTATTCTTCCCTCTGGTTTCTCCATTCTTTTAACTGGAGCTTATTTACCACTCGGATACTAAACTTTCTAGTTACGAGAATCATGTTGACTCGGTTGACCAAGCGATCTAATGATTCCGATTTTGGTTTGGACGGTTTGGTTTGTGGTGATTTCAACATGCCAAATGTAAATTGGACCGTCAGAAATTCTGGTCTTGTGTATACTGGTAGTATTACCGATAAAGTTCGAATAGTCGGTGATCAGTTTGGTTTGCTTTACTTTGCGCAAAAAAACAATATTCTTGAGAGTAAGTACTGGGTCTCTCTTTGACTAATAATGAATCCACTCAAGTTTTACAGGCTGTCGACACTTTAGTCCCATGTGATTCGTACCATCCCGCTCTTCCTATCACTTGTTCTTGTCCTTCATTCAACAAAATCCTTCAAATCGGGTAAGCTTATAGAGATCGGAGTACTCCTTCTGGTGGACATTTTGTACACAGATATAAAAAAAATAAAAACACATAATCGTAGAATCGATACATTCCTCGCGAATCTAAAATTAAGGATTGGAGTGGGATTGGTTAATAGAATGAATTATTTGTAACAATTGGCAGCTAGGTATGTTCGAGCCTCCGCAAATTTGGAATTGCCGCCTTTGTATCGCCCCGCGGCAACCGGTCCATAGAGTGCGCAACCGGCACAGAATGTTCTCGAAAGAACTTTTATCTCGCCCCCGGTGCTGCCACGCGGACGTTATACCCGCCAGTAAGTGTTGTCACGCCGCGGTCTCGCGTACGGTTCGGTTGTCGCGGACACGCAAGTTTTCGTGTACGTACGAATTGTTTTTTGTTCGATCGCGTGAACATTCCGTTACCGCACACCGAACTTTGAGCGTGTTGTTGGGTATACGTACGTTTGCGTACGCTCGTTTATCGCGTACCTACTTGCCGTACCAGTTAAGTGCGTGTTCTTTTTAAAAACCACATGGTATTTATGCCAGTAGTCGGCTAGCTGCGAGTACTTGAGTTCCTCGATTTAAGCCATTGTTCAATTTCGACCGTGCGAGGGTGTTAACTCCGAGAAGGCTTTCGTCTTTTCGTGGTCCCTTAACATCGACCGGCCGCCAGTTCACAAGACGAGCGAACCGTGCTGCCCGTCATCAACGATCGTCGCTATAACGAGGTCCTTGTTCGGAATTATCGTGTTTGTTTTGTGTTATTAATTATTATTATTATTATTATCTTTTCTGTATAACTATATAATCTATTACGTATTTACTATTATAGTAGTGTGTTTGCTTTGCGGCACATCATTAATTACGGACTAATATTCTTTACACCTGGTCACCCGAGGTAATACCATACAACGCGAGTCGGAGCAGGCAACCGCCTAAATTTGTAGGACCTGTTCCGGCGCAAACAAGGTAGTTAACAGTTTTATTTTTGCAAGTCACTGTTTGATGAATGATCAGACCCATTTTAATAAGGCGGAGATTATTGTTAGATGGTCCAGATTTCTACACACGATATTCGGTCAAATAGTCCTCGGCTGGGATTTATATAATATTGATTTGATATGAGTGGACATTTGGAAATATAGCATAAAATAATATCTAGTCGGTTATTTAATATTTTCCGTTTCGATTTGAAGCGTGAGATACGTGTTCATCGTGTATGATTAGATGCTTAGCGATATTTGATTCGTTTCGTAATCCACACCTTTAATTTGAAACGGGGAGTGTACCACTTACCCGTAATATGAAAAAATTCTGATATTTTTTTGCATTTCCTTTGATTTTCCACCTATGCTAAAGATGATGCCTGATGCCTAGATGCTCAAGTATGTTAGTGTATATTATTTCGAATTCGTTTTGCATGCATATGTCAGCAATTAGTGATGTACAAATTCGGTCTTGGACTTGATCTTGCAAAAATGCAAGACCATAACTGTACAAGAGCTAGCAAGATCAAGACCAAGACTTAATTGCAAGTCTTGCTTTTAAATAAAATAAAAATGAATGAATTAAATATATTATTTATTATATTTTTTTTTCTCGATAAAAGTACACTATTTACAATTCTACACCAAATCTCTAGATTTCTCGTAATGCAATCATCAATATCCTATTCTAATATTTTCGGAAAAGATAATCGTCTATGGATTATATGGGACATGGGCAAACAAATATTTTACTATTTCTTGAAAGTTCGGTGTTATCGAAAACAGTCAACTCACTGCTCGAAATGGAAAATTTTACCGGAAACCGGAACACTATAAATATGGTACCCATATGTCTTTTTATTTGTAAAATAAATTTTTTTTTTTTTGTTCATAAACCAATTAACAACTATAAATATTAATCCAATTATTTCCATTTTTTTTTTCCAGTAAATATAACGAGTTTGAATTTATAACGATTGAAACACTGTTTGCTATTCAGTTTTTCCTCAAAATTAAACAATTTCATCAGAACAATGGTAATAACAAATAGAGGGAAATATCTTTGATTGCTATTTAATAATTATTGTTCTCGATATCATGAAATTACAGTGACATAATATTACTAGAAAGAACATACTTTCCATTTTTTTTTTAATAACTAAATATTTTTTACTGTCCAGAATTTTTAAATATTAATTTTTAGCAACCGGAATGGACGCAAAGGCTAATATTACGAACCGGATCGCCGTTCCGGGGCGTTCCGGTCCATTCCGAGCACTGAGTCAACTAGATAAGTACACAGGAATACCTACACTTATTTTTTTCTGATTAATATTCTTGACTATCACCATCGTGTACAATGATTATCGTGTCATGATTTAGTAATAAATAATAATAATTTAATAAGTGCAATTTGTTTTGATGATGGAAACTGATTCAATTGAGAGTAAAACCAACAAAAACATTAACAATACAATAATAATAATGTATTTAATAATGTATAAGCTATATATGTGTACCAAGATTTGACTTTCGATGAATTATTTCCAATTTTTCACCATTTTTTTTTTTTTTTTTGTCAAATGTGATTGAACTTCAGCAGACTAGGTATATTATGGGATTGTTATACCCAAAACCATATTTAAATACGTATTTATTTTCGGAAGGAGTCCAAAATGTATTTTATAATCTTAGTAGGTACATATTAAATTTGTTTTGTCTATCATATAGCAATTTATCGGATTTATGGATTTTGATAAAATATTTGAATTTATAAAGAAATTAACTTAAATATCTACCTACCTAATCTAATTTTTTTAAATCTGTGTAAATAATACATTAGAATTTTTAATTTAATAAAATATTTATGTATATAATTTTCATTATAAAAACTAAATAAACTATAAAGTTATATTAGTTTTATAGGAATAAATATTAAAAAAATTAAAAGTGGATCAAAAATAGGCAAAAATTTATTATTATATTAATTATATATTATATATTAATAATAATATATAATAATATATTATATATTAATTATTATTAATTATCCAAGCTGCAGTATTTAAAATATTTACGGACAACTGAATCAACGATGGACAAAAATAGTTATTTTTGTGTCTGTATAAAACTTGTCACAGAGAACCGCCTTAAAAATTATATTTAACTATAGTTAGGTATAGGTATATGCATTTTTTAAATAAAATTATGATTACAAATTTTTAGCACTTTCAAAAATTAAAGATTTAAAAAAAAATCGTCATTGTATTATCTTCGATAATGCTTTTTATAGCTTTATCAATGTTTTTTCGCATACCATAGTATTTTATGCACATACCTCCTATATGATTATTTTGACAAGTTTTACTGTTGCATTTAAGTCACAATCTATGTAGGTACTTACTTACTTACTTACTTACTGACATACCTATATGTTTTTATAAAAGTGTTGTGGTTCATTAACTGTTCGGCTATGATTGAGAATATTGATATTAATGCTGAAATAGGCATTGTTTTACATAAAAAATGTATTAAATGTTGAACAAATTTCGAATACAGCCTTGGTTATACCTACGAATGATATAAAATATAGAATATACCTACCAAATAAAATATAAAATTACACTGTCTATGCTGCAGTTACTCTATGGCACAGAACATAATATGATATCTTTGGATATCTATCAATATCATAAACGATCGTTGAAAAAATATGACAATCTAAACATTGAATATATATCAGAAAATCTATGGATATATATATTAATATAATTTATTACACAATACTGAAAATTCTTTACTCATTTATAAATTATCCGATCATTACTACTCGTTAAAAATTGTGAGTATCTAAAATCCATATTATATTATACTATGTAATTATTATAAATAAAAATTAACATAAAATAATGAACTTTTAACTACTTACGCATATATTTCAACAACTATTTTATTATTTTCAGTGCCAACCATAAACTTTGTGATTCAATTAATTTTTTCGGGTATAAGAAACTATGGAATAACTGAGCAAAAAATGACTTATCCTGTTTCGATTCGACGTGGAAAACCAAAGTAAGTATTTACGTGTAAAAAAAAAAACACGTCTATACTATTTTTGAAATTTCAATATAGGTATCGACCTATTAAAATAAGTTGTCTCTAGTCCCGTATTTTTGTTATTATTTATAAGTAATAAAGGTGAGATAATACCGTAGAATATAATATTAATAAGTATAGGTATTGTCTATTAGGCATCTATAAAATATTTAAGGCTTCGAATCACTTAAATGTATTTAAGTATAAAAGTTTAATCAAATCGTTTTAAAATTGTATTTTTATTTATCAATACCTAACCACTAATACTTCCAGTTTTCAATTAATTACCTAATCCTAAACTGTATTTATATAGATATCACGGGGGAAAAAATATAGTTACAATATACATTTAAATGGTTAATTCAACCATAAACCATGGTAGTTATACGGACTATCTTATAACATAGTTAGACGTACTAAATGTATACAGCTGATGTAGTTGTATTTATTTTAACTATGTACACAAACTTGGAAAAGCATATTCAACTATATTAAAAATAGTTATATATATTTTCAACCTAATTATTAGATTGTATGTATTGATTTATATGTAAGTACCTACTTATGACTTATCGTACCTACTACCTATATTAGCTAGTTAGCTAGTTTTTACGTCTAGGTAAATATTATATCGTATATTAAATTAATTATGATCGATTTATTTGTGTTTAATAATATATTGAACGATTTTCGAACATCGAACATTATACAAAAAATTCAAAGGTTCGTAAATTTCAAATTATATACCTACTATTAAACAGGTAGCTACTAGTGTATTACCCAGGTAGGTATGTATAGTATATACTATATTATTATATAGTATTTTCAACTAAAAATAAAAGTAATTAATTAATGAAATTATATGAAAAACAATACATAAAATTTATATAGTTCGGTATGTAATTGTATTTATTGTACAAGTAAAAAATGTATAATCTAACAACAACACAATTATATAATTTTAAAACATAGAAGGTATACCTAGGTATGATATTATGACGTATATCCATTAGATATCATATGAAAGCAGCCATATACCTACCTGTTTAATAATATACAATTAAAAAATGATTAACCTTTCAATTATTTTTGTATAGGTAATGTTGTCCGGTATTTTAAGATCGTTCAATATATAAATATATTATAGTAATAATACAAATAAATCGATTTTAAGTAATTTAATACAATTAACCACGTAAACAAGGCCGTCCCGAGGGGGGTCTCACCCCCCCCCCTCGGAAAGCAGTCGGCAAAATTTAAGTTTAGTCGGCAAATAGTAGAAAAAGTGCATGCCTTTTTTTTTTTGCTTTTGCTTATTCACGTTTATGAAGTATTTTGAAATTTTAAGTGGTAAACTATAAATTATTAGGATTGTAGTTGGCAAAATTGGGAAAAATTTGATTACCTTCTTTTTTTTTTTCTGCCTATTTTAGTATTTTATGTTTTGAAGAGAAGTATTATATAATTTTTTTTACATTTCCCCCCTCCCGAAAAAAAAATCGTTCTTCGGGACGGCCCTGTAAGTAAACACTTAAAGCATAATTAATATTTATTAAGTATTATAAAAACGCGCAGTAAATAGACGAGTAAAGAGAGTCGTATGAATATGACGTCACCATGTACCTTAGCACAAGATCATTGTTGTATTTGGGACTTTGCAGCAGGATGCAGGCGTTCAAATTTCTACAACTTTTTTTTAAACTTATTGTTTGGAATTATTTCTATCGATTTAATAAAATATTCAACCATATATTTTGATTAACTTATAACCAAATATTATAGTAATATAAAATATATCAACACGTTTTAGATTATAATCTTTTTAGACGTATTGCTTGAACCTTTTACTATATGGTTAAATGTAATAATAACTATAAAATATAGTTACAAATACTATCAACTATCTAATTGATTTAGTAAGAGCCAACTATATACTTTTAGTACCCCCAATGCAATTGTTTGTATACAATTGTTCAGTTGGTATTTAGTAAGACCAACCAAAATAGTTTCAACCATTTACTATAACCAAATTATTTTTTTTCGTGATACCCATAATATGAAAAGCCATTTAGTGCATATATTTTTGAATTCATTTAATTCATTTTTTCATATAATTCAGTTATCTACTTATTTTCGAAACTATTTAAGAAAATAAATAATAACTAGTTCTTTTTTTTTTTTGCTTCATATTTTAGTTATTCCATATAAATTATAAAAAAAAACATGTTTACATTTATTATCTTGACCAAATTTAGATGCTATACATACTGAAAAATGGATAAAGTATTCTAGTCGAAATTTTACAGAAAAATAAAATAAACATAATCGTAAAGTTAAATCATCTGTATATTACATTGAAGAATGCTGTTTCGTCTGTCTATTGTTTTTTTCATTTTTATAAGCCGCGTTAACTTGACTATTCGATGTTGGTATATTATACATTTATACACTTAACGTTTTAGTTGCTATCTTATAGATTAACATTATTATACAAAACTATTTTAATGGTTGAAAGCGAATATATCCTACGTGTATTTAGACCAATAAGGTAATAAGCATATTTCCAGTAGTTAGTTTAAATTAAATTTTGAAAATTAATTTGATTTCATTTATTTTTATTTTATGTTTTGTAGGAATAACAGTTTAAATTAAATGATTTATTTGAAAAAAATAAAATCATCTTATAACGAATTATAATAAAATAAATAAATTATAAAATTATAATTAATTAAAAAAAAAAACTATTTTTCACGTAAAATCTTAAATAAACATTTATGAATTTAAATTTGTTTTCAAATATAGCTAAACTATTTGAAGTATGATTATTTACCATGATTTTTCACTTTACGTAGCCAAACATTTTTTGAGCAAACTGTCGGTGATATATGCATTTGCAAATAAAAATATTTCATAATAATGTATTAAATACTAAAATTCTTAGAATAATAGACCGCTTTCAAACGTATGAAAAATCATGATTCTATTATCATTTTATTCCTACATACCTAATAAATTATTAAAACAAAAAAAAAAAACATTATTACTATCGCATTAAAATCATATTATCAAAATACAATATATGTATATAATTTATGTATTAATAAAATGTATTATATACATTAATAATAAATATAATAAAAATTGTTAAAATAGGTGCATAAAAAAACATCCATGGACACTGATATCGCTGTTTTTCTTCGCTGCACTTATCTATTTATATTTCATCGATGTATTTAATGGTAAACGTTTAATTTGGTTCTATGTAAATATTATTAAAATTAAACAAATTGTAATAAAGTCATTTTATATACCAAATTCATTGTATTATTACAGTTTAATCAAGAGAATTAGTTAAATTATTGACCAAAGTATATAGCATGAGGTATACTTGTTTAACTTAGAATGACGAATGTTCTTTTTATGTTTTATATTCGTTATATTAAAAACACTTTTATATGTTTTTTTTTTTTGCTTTAGTTTTGAATTCAATGACCAATATATATTTATTATTTACCCACCTACAAATTACTTTAATAAATAATTTGTTTTTTTTTTAAATTTTTTTTAAAGGTGCCTACATAAAAACAACGTAAAAACAAGTCAGACGATCTTGAATTATGTTACCACTTACAGAAATACGGTTACAATATATTCTACGTGTACAAACAAAGTACGTAAACATTTTAAATATTTGTATGAGAAAAACTTATGAATAAATGTCTTTTTTATTTACCTATATAAAATGCGCTTGGAACATGGAAATGAGGAAAATATGATTGGTCTGAATATATCGTAAAAACAATTGATCCCATCTTGTCAATCCATTTATCATAATATGGGATAATATGTACTATGTTAATACTTGCGTATAAATAAAAAATCATTATAATTTTATACTTGTTTTAATTTAAAAATTTATGCTTAAGAAAAATTTCTTATTTTATTTACTTTTAAAGTTTTTATGAAATTGTATCTGCTTGTATATTAATACAGGAAAATCATCACATAGTTCTGTTAAGTCGTACGTAATTAAATTAGTTTACTGGCCATACACATAATTAGGTAGTCATGTTAGAACAAAAAAATATAATTTATAGTAAAATTTATACATTAAATAGTTGTTTAATAAAATATTTCAATAAAAAAGGAATAACCGAAATGTTGAATTGCTTCTAATTTGGAAGTATGCCTAATTTAAGTTTAATTTTAAGCATCTCCCTTACTATCCAAATTTATTTCCACAAGTATAGATAGGTGTATAGGTACTATATATCTATAAGAATTAAACATAATATATCGGTAAAACTACATATGTACCTACGAATATCCAAGGCTGGGTGTTTACGAGTTAAAAATTAAAATGAAGTTACTTAATTTTTAAAATTAACTTTTAACTTAATAAGTCACTTTTTGGAAAACTTAACATCTTAACTTTATACACAACTATCCAAATTATGTTAACTTTTGTTCGAAGAATAATTAAAATTTTCTGGATGAGATTTTAACTTTTAAGTACCTATAGGAAATTTTACTAATTCTACTATTTAGATAAGTACTTACTTATATATTTTTTTTATGCTCGTACTTTATATATAAATAAAATTACCTATAGCATTATAAAAACTATAGTATTACTGTGATTCAAGACTCTCATAATCTTTGCATTATTTTATTTTTAGTTAATTCTGTTTATTCAATATTTTAAATATATTGAATTATATAATTATAATACATACCGTCTGTTTAATATTAATATTTGTGGGAATACAAAAATATAAGTATTATAGCAACTAACTGATGAGAAATATTTTATAATTTTTTTATTATTGATTACAAATTTTAACTTATAACTATGTTACTATTTTTTTCAAAATCAGATTTTAACTTATAAAGTTAATAAAAATATATATAAGTACATTTTAACTTAAATTAACTTAATAAGTTAAAATAATTCGTTAACTTGTTCAGCCTTGCGAATATGTATCTATAATTTTTGTTTGTTCAAGTAAACTTTACCAATAATTTTTTTTTATCGAAATTATATTGTACTTGATAAAATATATAAAATATAGAAATATGATCATAATATGAGTGGTATAATATATAACAATAGATATATTTTGATATTATGTAATATGGATTTTACTGGTAAAGAAATATTCGTAAAGTATATGTAATTTTTTTTAAAAAAACCGTTTTTTAGTTATAAATGTAATATGTATTATAAATAATCATTATTATAAAATGTTATCATCTCTATTAGGTTGTCACCAGGATTTTTATAATATAAATATTAAATATAGAACATTCAATTAGAATTAAATTAATATAGAATATTAAATTTCAGTTAAGTTTTAGTTATATTTAGAGTTAAAACATCTATTATTCAATATAAATTATAAAAATCAATAGTATTATAAATATAAATAAATAAAAAGTACCTACCTACTAATAGTTTAAAAAAATTGTAAATTTAAAAACTAAATAATATACCTAACTTCATTGTTAAATTATATTAAACAAAAATATTCACGTTAAAAAATCTAATTGCGTTTTTATAACATTTAAATGAACACGAAAATATATGGACGGTGCCTGTGTAAAAGGGAATAAATACACGAACACTACT
>JAIPRL010008417.1:0-20364 GCA_025469235.1 Pemphigus obesinymphae | reverse complement strand
ATTAACCTATGTTATGCTGTCACACATTCCCCCGGGATCCCCTTACATACCTTACACTGTTTCAGACCCCCTCTCTTCCATATAAAATAATCAATTTGTGTTTGTTCCCTCCACTCTTATAAGTTATAAAATGCTCCTCTCTCTTCGTAAAATAAGTGTTCACAATTGCTAATTCATACGCTGATGCGAAGTCAAGTATTTTTTCTCCAGCCTCATTTCTTTTTCCATACCCATACCCTCCATGCACTCTATCATAATATATTCTATCACAGCCTACATGTCCATTCATATCCCCACCAATTACAATTTTCTCATTTCCTTGTACTCGATACGTTCCTTCATCCATCTCTGCCCAGAACTCCTCTTTCTGACTTTCCTCACATCCCATTTGTTTGGCATATGCACTTACTATATTTTATACCTTATCCTCTAATATTACCTTCATTAAAATAACCCTATCACTTTTTCTAATCACCTCTACGACTTTTCCTCTCATTTCTTCATCTAATATTTCAATATATTTTAATCTACACCATTCCTTGTACTAGTCCTTCCTGAATGTATGATTTTATACCCCTCACCAATTTCTCTTGCTTTCTCCCCTTTCCACTTTGTTTCTTGCACACAACAAATATTCACATTTCTCCTCTTTAAAACTTCTGCTAACTCCCTACTCCTACCTGTCAATGTTCCTACATTCCAAGTACCTAATCTCACTTTGAACCTATCCTTTTTATAATACCTATATTATTTACTTGTTATAAGTGTATTCATTTATAAATGTAAATAAAAAACTAATTTATAAATAAGTATATACAATTTTAAATTAATTAAACGTTTTCATAAATAATATTCGTTGGTTTTTACTCGCATTGTTATATACCTACTTCATTTACAAGTTGAAATTTGACGACAAATTTTATTTAATAGAGGTAATATTTCGAATTTTCTCCTATCAGTATTTGAAGAAAATACATAATATCGATACCATGATTCACGATTATAATATTATGATATGAATTTCTGAATGATGACATACACACAAAATGTTTTTTCATAAAAATCATAAAATTGATAGATCCTTATCCTTGTACAAATGATTTAAAAATTATTTTTATTTCGATTCCCAATTTTCAAAATTGATTGATTTTTAATCACGTTCATCTCTGCCGATTACAATATACCCATTATTTATTTTATTATTATTGTTATAATAATTATTCTGAAGTAATTAAATTTAAAAATCATTAAAACTATTAAAATCATGACAAATATCTACTCGGAAATCTGTATTTTAGCATCTTATTCAGGTTATAATGATAATATATTTTATAACGACCCTGAATAAATAACATTAAAGTATTACGTTGATTTAGAAGGTATCGGACGAAAAATTCCGTGCAGGTATTTACTTATTTAGTTATATTTATACTTGAAGATTTTAGTCAATCGATTATTTAATACATATTTAATATTTATTTATTAAGCAATGATTATTTTACAAAAATAAATATCATCAAGTATTGACTTAAAATTGCACAACTAAAGCTTAATAAGTAAACACAAGGTACTGCAATTATCATAATTATATAATATGTATACAGCATTTAAATTTAATTTTTAAGATATTCATCTCCACTAGTTATATTTTATTAACACAATTACTAAATTTGAAGATCAACAGTCCCACTTGTTAGATTCATGCTCAGAGCAGTGCTGTTATCAATGTAACATCAACCCTCATTCCTCATACACAATACATAATATACATCATTAAAACCTATATTACGGTGATTTTCTATCTTTTTCTGTCTTCCACATAACATATGGATTTAAACGTAATCAATTTCTAAGTTTATAAAGTATGCTAATTAATATAGTGATAAAAAATAATTTTAAATTATATGAATTCATTGATTTTCTCACATTTTCTATGTTAATCTCTAACTTCTAATAAATTCTAATAATAATTTCTAATAAAAATTAAGTTAAGAAATTTGGACCTTATCAAATTCGGCATTTTTGTGAAATATAATGTAAAAGAAACTAAATAAAATAGAAAAGTTAATGTAAAGCTGACTTCATAATAAATTTAGAATTATTGTATTATTTTCCTACATATGTAATCAATACGTTGACAATATCCTTAATTTATTTACGTTTACTTTCAATTTTATTTTAAATAATTAATATTATTGAATATTTTTTTACTTAATATTTTTTTTTTAACAAGAAAAGAGACAAAAAAGGAATAAGCTCTCACATATTATCCTGCATTATACTCTAAATATTACTTATATTGAATTTAATATTAAAGTTTTGAAATCTAAATATATTAGACTGTTGATTTATTCTTCTGTATGTATATATATATATAATTTTATGTAATTTAAATATACATTGAAAAAAAATTTTTTAATTAAAAACATCGAAATACAAAATTTTTCACAATATTAATTTAATTTTTTTGTAAAAATTAAATATTTATCATTATATCTCATGGCAAATGTTGATAATATTACTTAATTTCCATAAATAATTCGGGGAAATAAAATTTAAATTGATTTAATAATATTAGTTTTCAAAAACTATTTTTTAATTCTCAATATGTAAAAAAAACGGCCTGTTATAAATAGAACTAAATACAAAAGAGTCGTGGTCTTCGTCTTGCATTTTTGCAAAACTCATCAACTCAACGTTTCAAAATTAATGTGGTACTGTTCATGTAGTCGGCTCCTATCATTAAGTCTACTGTAGGAAATTAGCATAATATTATAATAAATTAAGGTTATAATTTATTTTTATTTTTTGTAATTCAATTAAAAAAAAGTTTGTATGATTGGGCATGTGATTATCAACACACAAAAAACATAGAAAAATGAAAATATAACTATATTACTGAATTTTAAAATAATCAACATATTTTCAATCATGTATACATTCTATCATTTCACATTTTAATTTTCCATGATATTCTCAAAAAGAATAACCTATTAAAAATTTATTATAATATTTATTTAAACGTATTATAACGTGATTATAAAATATATTTTTATAGGTAATTTTATAGGTATTTTACTAAATTACAATACACAAGAAAAAAAATATTACGTTTTAAACACGAAATTTTTCTAGAAATCAGATGGAACATATCTTTTTTACGTGCTTAGTACATTACGTTTCCAAGTTACATATTCTTTCAAAATTTTTTTTTTTATATAGAAGACTTGGAAAAAACCAAGACACATTTTGTATTCAAAATTGGAGGCCATAAGTATATTATTAAATGTGTTATATAGTAGATAGTTTAAAGTTCTAAATCAAACAATATTCAGCAAATGATTTATTTTATTGGCATACCTAGATAGAACCAAAGTATATGCCAAAAATTTTGTTAATATGAAAATATTCCATTTAAATTATGCGTTACCAATGGGGAATTATCATATTTTATTTATATTATTTACTCATTAGTGATTAAAAACTTTAACTAATAATTTACATAGATTAGCCTTCGTGTGCGCTCGGTTTTAATAGTATCATCTGTACAGGCTTGTGGCACTTCATGCCCGAATTTTATTTTCATCTTTGTCACTCTTAAGTCCTAATGTAGTTTAAATTTATCATAAACATAATTTTTTATCTTCTATTGTACACTAAGTTGAACTAAGTATAAAAAATTAATTTAGTTAACAGTTACGGGTAAACCTCAAGTTTCACTTTTATTTCGAGTGTTTTCTGTAATCTAGTATCTATGGATAATCTATCGGACAGATGATAACACTGTTATGGTATATTATAATGATGTTTATATCAGTGTGTGTTTTCTGTGAAAATGTAATAAAATAATTATAAAAATGTATCCATATCAGCGTTATTATCTGTCAGATAGGTTGTACTAAGAAAGATAACACTAATCGAGAAGTACCTGTAACCATGTTTATTTTTTTTTAATTTTAAATTTTAAAACTATGAATATTTTTGAATCACTCTTCTGAAATATTTTCAAAACACGAAATAGAAGCTATTTTCATACTAAATCCATAATTTATATATAAACGTTTTTTTTTTCAATAATACTATTTACTAACAAATATATTTTCTTTATTTTTCAGGTGAGTTTCATATTCAATTTTGTTCTCATAACAACGTTCTTTGGATAATATAATCATTATTGTCTCACTCACATGTATTGCTTATCAAATATTTAAACAATTCAGTTAACAACTAAACATGATGGATTTGACAAGGTATTAAATACTATTATTGATAATAAAAGTTGCATCGCTTAATGTCAAAATCACTGAAAAATTAATATTTTTCCCTAAGAAATTATTTAGATGAATACTAGTATTAATATGTTCGAGAAGATGCCACAATAATGATTTTGAATAGTAAAAACTTTTTCCTGAAATGGAAATAACCTTTTAAAATTATTTTAGAATTAAAACACCTAGGTATTATAATATATATAAATAAAAATATTGAGGATACGATCTTATCAAAGTTTTGTGAAATATGAATAAGTGAAAAAGTTAATGTCATTTAAAATAGTAAAAATATATTTTTTTTTACATACAATTATGAAAAATATAATTAAACTCCGAGATTATTGATTACTTTTAAAATGTATTTAAACATTTTGTTATATTATTGTTACATTTTCATTTATCTTGAAATTTCTAAAAAAATTTTTATACAGAACGCATTAAAATTATGTAACTTCCTCTTGAGAATATCGATTCAATGCAGTTATACTGACATTTTTCTTAGAAAAGTAATATTACAGGAAAAACTAAGTGCTCTATACATTTGGTAATACAACTTATTTTATTTTTTATTCCTTTTACTTTATTTATCATGAATTTAAATAGCTATGTCGTCAATATATGTATATCATAAATATATATTAAAAATAATTGTAAAATTAATAGATTCCTCATTTCCATTTCGAAAATAATTAATTTAATATAATTTTGCATGAATTACAAAAAATATATAAATGAAAAATATTCATGATGTTCATATGTTACAAACATACATAATCTGTTAAAATTACAGAATTTTTTCGATAAATAATTGTATAAAAATTGATCATTCGTTCTTATTTAGAAACTAATAAAACTTATATGTCTTATAATTTCCATTTATAACTTTTGAACTACAATATGTACTCGTATGACATCGATAAATATTTTTAATAAATGGCCTTAAAAGAGGAGACCGCATTTTGTGTCTAAAAATTGAGTCTCCAAGTGCATCTTTGAATAAATTAAAGAGATGTAAAAGGTTCTATCAAACGAAACTTCATTAACTTACTAATTATAATTACTCTAGTAAAGAACTGAGTTATACTAGGAGTGTCTTTAAAATGAAAAAGTTTTATATTCGATAAAATAATGCATACGGTAGTACCTGTATACAAAGTTTATATTTACTATTAGTTATACTTTCGTTTTTATGAAATGATTATATTATTTATATATATTATACTTTTTATAATTAAAATTTTATTATTTTTGTTTGAAGTCGTATATCTATATATTAAAATAATAAACTGTATACACAAATCTGGTAAGGATTCAACTATTGAAATACTTTAAATCAAAATTATGAGACATTTGTTAATGCTGTAATTTTAGTTTTTAATAACGGATAAAATTGTTTTCCTTTTATAATCCATATTTCACAATAAAATATTGAAATTTGAAAGGAAATAATTGTTTTCTAAACAGCATATTTAAATATCTGAATGACTAAATTTATTAATTTTTTTAATACACAATATATGAATAGTATAAAATACAAGAATATAAACAGAAATGTATTGATCCGTGAAGACTTAACTGTTAAAATACTGAACTATTATATTATTATATTTTAAAATAACTTGAATATTCAACAATTTCAATATTCAAATATTTAAATCTTGGATCTCAAAATATTGAAAGACAAAACTTTGAATTAGTACTCAGACTTGCGATTACTCTTAATCTAAATAGAAAAAATAGTTATTTTTCCCAGCATAACTCATATATTCAATATTCAAAATAATACATGGTCATAATTTTATATAATATATTAATTCTATTTAATTATATATTAATATACATAACTATTATATTATTAATAATATTGTTAATGATATTGTTAATCAATATTTTTATGATTAAGATGGTCGATATTTTAAATTCAAGATGCTCAATATGTTGGTGATTGACTTACGGTCATGAATAAATTTTGATTTTCAAAGAAATATGGATCAAAATATTTAACGTTATGAGGGTTTCCCAAAATATTATCATTTTCGTTTAATGTTGTACATGTATTTTTTTTTATTTCATTTTTATTTTAACAATTTTCCGTAGATAAAAAATAGTCTTAAACTACTGATTATAATAGTACAATATATAACTTAAAATAAACTGAATAAAATATGTATAATCAATACACTTTTACTTAATAAA
The DNA here is from genome assembly GCA_025469235.1 of Pemphigus obesinymphae. Taxonomy (NCBI): domain Eukaryota; kingdom Metazoa; phylum Arthropoda; class Insecta; order Hemiptera; family Aphididae; genus Pemphigus; species Pemphigus obesinymphae. The sequence continues at coordinate 13,897 of JAIPRL010008417.1, read as the reverse complement.
ATAAAAGAACGAGAAGTTTTAATAAATAATTAGCAAATAATTATTTTAAATACTTATACTGACCATTTTGGCTTCCCAGACCTCAATATTGATGTATATGTTTATAGTGTTACCTGAGTGTACAAATTTTATATTCCAAAGATTTCACTATATAGTTTTTTATAATAAAGACTAAATTTAATCAACCACCTCTTGGTTTATATTAAATATACATATCCTAAGTTACTAGTTTGTCTTAAAAATGTTATATTGTCTGTAATAAAATTAAAACAAAATATATTTCTGAAAGTACTTCGCTCATTGAGTAGGATACCGGGGAATCGTCATTGGTGATGGATATATTGAATTTGAAATCAATGACATGTAATTTCTTTTAATAAAACGAGTGTAAAATTTCACTATAAATAACCAGTAAGGTCGATATTCATAAATATGTAAAAATTCTATATTTCTATACCCATTTAATTTTAGATATTACAAAAAACTAACTGAATTTTTCTTTCCCGTATTAGTATTTTCTATCACACTTATCAATAAAATCAAGGAATTAGGTACCATTTAAAAATATATTCCGGTTTATATTTACTTTATTAATATGAGTAGATACACATCACATAAGTGGGGTATCCCACGATGATGTGATAAATTCAATGATTTTGGTTCTGTTTAACATGAACTTTTTTTTATTAAACCAAAAATAAAAAATTCAAATTTTAATGTTCTATTAGATATTAAAAAAAAATTTGAAGTATTTGAAAACTTATCAAACTTTTATTTTATTAAGTATAAGTGTATTCATTGTATATTTTATTCGTTTATTTTATGTTATATATTATACTATTAATCAATAGACTATTTTTATCTACAGAAAACCGTTTAAATAAAAATTAAATTAAAAAAAAAACCATGTACAACACTAAACAAAAATGATAATATTTTGGAAAGCCCTCATAACGTTAAAAAATTTGATCCATATTTCTTTGAAAACTAAAATTAAAAATTTATTTTTCGTTGGTATTTTTGAAAACATACACCACCCATAATTATTTCTTCACGCCGGCCCTGTATGACCTTGCATAAAAATATGTGTACTAAAAAAAATTGAAATGACGCCACTAAACTCCAATAAAATAATTTCACAACTTTGATTTTAATATATGCATTGTTAGATGTTGAAATGTTATTTTGCTAGTTGGCTTATTGGCCGCTAGATGGTAGTAACGATGATCTACCATAAATTAAAAAATTGGTGTGAGTATTTTCGTACTTCTATTAATATCTATTAATAATCATTTCTAAGTTCTAACACCAACATTTAAAAAAATAAATATATATATTATATACATTACACGGGACAATCAATTTAAAAAGTAGGCTTATATTACTATAATATTGAATTTATAATAATTATAATATTTATAGTATGAATTTTAAATTAGATCGGCAGAATTGAATCAAACCGGTCGACCCGTATCGAAAGTTGGTTTGACAATCGAAGCCCTATATACCACTAAGCTATCTAATCGAGATGCTAAATCGGTCGACATTTCTCGAATTTAAACAAATCAAATAACGGATAGTAGGTACCGTATTTCGACTCATTTTATAGATACCTATACATATTGGGAACGAACGTTTCGGTCGTCAAGGGACGACTCGTAGACAAAGAAACGTTCAGTCGGGAGTTAAAACGTCCGGGAAATCCGAAAACGACCTTCACAGCATCGTAAAACGTAGGCAAAAGGCCGCAAACGTCAATTTTGGGATTTCGGAGTGATAAGATGACCGCGACGTCGCGAAAAACCCTCAAGTGATAAGTGCCGAATGGTTTTATTTCATGCTATCTATAGAGTGAACACAGAGCTTATACGGTGTGTACTTAAACTTCGGAAAAGTCGAAATACGGACAAACGTGATAAAAACGGAAAAGAAAATATCCACGCGGCCGCCTATAAGGAAAACGGGCAGCGGAATTAAATAAGAAGTGTAAAGTTCTCTCTTCCACGTAAAACCGTCTATTCGGAGTTCTCATATTATATACTATATTGCAAGTATCCGATTTAAGATATGTCTTTATATTACAATAAAATTTACACAATTATACCTGCTATATGTGTAATGAAATAACGGGGTTCAAGTTTGATTTCGGTTAAAATGGACTTAAAAATTAAATTTAACTCCCACTAAATATTATGGGTTAGTCGTACGTAACTTAAGTATAAAAATGGAGTATTATTTAAATAATAAACTTGATATAAATCTACAATACATAATCTAGATTATAATTGTTTGTTGGTAACTTCGAGTGGACTGTATAGATAATGGGTAGGTATTTGTAGTAAATATAAAACACAGAAATTATTCGTTAATGCCGGTTGACGGCCTACTATTGATATATATATATATATATATAAACTAAAACTAATGGGCACAAAATGTGCTGGCCAGCAAGGCGGAGCAATAAATAAATAGGTACAAATAATTACAAATAAATAAATAATTACATAAAAGCAAAACAAATAATACAAAACAAATGCGACCTGAGTCCGAGTGTGACCGACTGAAGGTGGTATTGGATGGTTGGTTGGTTGGTTGGTTGGTTTTATGGGTTTGCAGGATCCTCTGTAGTACCTGCAACCGACACTGACGTGGATCACGACGACGATTCGCGCCTTTGGTTGAGCGTTCACGGTGTTCGGTAAGCGTACTCGCGTGTTGATCGTACGCGGTGGTGTGTCGTCGACGACAGCGAGCGGCAGGGGGTCACACCGTACTCGTCCGTTACATAATATATATGATAACGTGTGGTAATTACAATTAAAACAAAAAAGGCTAGAAAACTCATAAACAATAATACTGTTTCGATTTTTCGAGAAAGCAATATATCACTTAAGTAGGTTATAAAAGTAAATCGGTGACTTAACAAATATTTAAATAAAAATAACTTATAGATACCTATATCTACACTTTTATATTTTAAACTATTATTACTGCTCAGTCTTATATCTCAGTATCAAAGCATCAAGAGTTTTGAGATTTTTTAATTGATGTGTAAAAAAGTATCCTATCTGAAAATATTTAAATTATTTATATTTACTCATTATTATTATAACTTAATTTTATATAAATATGATCTACAAATATTTTTAATTAGAAAATTATTTGATATTCCAAATATGTGCTTGCAATTTTTTTTTCGAAATTAAATATAAAATTTTCTATCTTACAATTAAAGAAAAAAATGTAATTTGTTTAGTTGATTAGGATTTGTAGCATTTTTTAATTTGACATCTTTTACAAGATCGTGCATTTTGATCAATGGATGATATAAAATATAATATAATAAATTATTGACATACTGACGTATTTTAACTTGACATACGTATATTATACAAAAAAAATGTTATGCATTAATAAAATACCGTTGAATTAATAATCTTAAAATTATTGTTTATACGTGTTAATTAAATCGAATATAATTTATTCAAATCAATGTATTTGTGGACCCGTCATATTGTATACGTAAATAGTAATTAAATTTTCTTACATTTTCTGTAAAAATAACAAATTGTTTAAAGGCTATATATTTTACAATTGACCGATTTCTGTGAATTTCAATTTTAATTCTGTAAATTACTTTAATTATATCTTATATTATACTTACCTTTGATTATGATTAAACAATATGAGAAGAATAAAATAAAATTATAACCATACTACATTTATCGTAAATGAACTAATGTAAAATCGTTATTTAAAATACCAATACTTTTTCAAATATTTTGTTAAAAATATACATTAATTCTAGGTGCGTTGTAAAAAAAAACATACTCCATTATATTATATATAAAAAAATTAATGATTTTTCCATGAAACCTTTTTACGTGTCAATATTACAATATACCTATATATATATATATATATATACTATACACCTTCATTATATTGCACATAATACTCTCATATTTTCTCGATAAACATATTTTCATGTCATTGCTTTTGAAAATATACTCTCCCTTCATCTAATCCATCTAGCGAATACTTCGCGTTGGAAATAAAATAACAGAAATAATCAGAGAACATTAAAAATATTACAAGATGATTCGTGATCGAATTTCATTACTTGTATTTATAGGGCGAGGATTTATCAGTATAGGTCTAATAAATTAATAACGTATCGTATTACCACACCTGCACTTTAAATTAATTATTCGTCATCTAAATACATGTATTCCCTCAAACGTTTGTATGATGTACCCATAGAGACGTAGATGCATATAAAACATTTTTATTTAAATTATAGTTTTATGATTCTTAGTTGTAAGTTGTTATTAGCTTCTAATATGAAACCGTGGTAAAAAGATTTTAGGCTATTATACAGCCGTGCGACCAACATTTTCCCACTTTGGTATAACATAAATATGTATATATATATTCGATAAGCTATATATTACTCTATGTTATCTATAACAGATCTTCTATAAGAAGTTTACCTATTCAATTGCGTCAACTGGCATATATTTAGTTTGGTTTGGAAATTGTGAAATTTTCGTCACATATTAACATTTCTAAATACCAAACAATCAGTCATATATCGTTATGTATGATGAAACCGCTTTAAGTTCTTTAGTGTTCTGTTCATCTTCATCTTGTATTGGATATATTTGGCCCACATAATGCGAACTATAATAACATATGATTTAGATTAATATAATAATGTATGATAATTTTAGATAAGTACTATTGTTAAAAAGTACAATACTAACATTTTATGTTAATCAAATTATGTTTTAGGATATAATATAATTTTAATAGTTTTTTATTTAACATGAGTAGAGTACCTACGTGATTTTAAAATTTGAGAAATAGATCCGACCAAAACATTTTTCACATGTCTGTAATGTAAAAGAAACATTTTTAAAGTATATAATATTCATATTCATATTTTATAAAATATAACTAATTATTATATTATAATAATAATAAAGTCTTTTATTATTTTATTTTTTGGTTTTTTTCAAATTTTCCGAAATTCCCGTAATTTGATTAATAGAAAACACACACGAAATTCGAAATATTCCTATTGAAGGGTAAGGATTATCTGCAGCATTTATATCGAAATAAATACCTAGGTATGTATCGCACACATATCTCCGACTAAACACCTTCACGTATTAAAGTTACCGTGGTGTAATTTATTCAAAATGTAATTTTCACGAAATTAAATTCTGGATAACGTGACAATAGTATAGAGTTTTTTTTCTGTATTTTTTTTTTAAACCATTCTTATTCCAGGGACAAAATAATATGTGCAAATTAGATAGATGAAATTAAATAGATAGAGAATAATATAATATTGAAGGAAATTACTTTACTGTAACTGTGTTTTTAGAAAAACTAACAAAATAGGATTTTCCAATTAATTAGAACGTTTATACGATATAATACAAAAAAAAAACAATATACAAAATATAAAAGACAAACTGCAGAAATAAGAGTAAATAAAATAATACAAAGTATTACATATATATATCTTTCATTATAAATAAACACGCGTACATATATATTATTTTATGATTCGAGAAAAATAAGAAAATTATATTTCGCTCTTTGTTCTTATTTTAAATAACTAAAAAATACAATAATTATTTCATGGGGAGAGGAAAACAAATAGAAAATAATTTGTATACATCATTATACCCTTATATTTTAGCGACAGTTGGATTTTATTCATTATTTCATTATTTTTACGTAAGACTTTTGCTGGTGGAAAGTTCTAAATAGGTATTAACAATCTAAGTTAGAAGTATCCCATTTTGTAATTCTTATCCTGAAAGTTTTCATTTTCAGATGATATTGTTATCCTTATGGATAATTTTAAACTGAAATAGAAAATAAAGAAAAACAATCAAGTCAATCGATGCAGTATAACTCCAAAGAAATCAAAACATAAAACACAATATATGCTCATATGTAGACATCTGGTGAATTTTATAAACCCCAATAATTGTTAATTTAAAAAATAGAGGCTTTTGAATATCTACTTAGGAGTTATTATGTCACTATAGAAATGACAATTAAGATGAAATGGGACTTAACATTTATTGAAAAACTCTAGGAAATTACGCTATAGACGAGATGTTAAAATTTAATATCATTAAAAAAAATACTTAGGAAAATAGAATATAAAGCAGAAATATGTCTATTTTTAGGATATATATAAGTATTTACATATACGTATAATGACTTAAACGTACATAAATTCTTAAAATTCAATAGATTCGTGGTAAGATGAGTATTGAATATTTAATTTATTATATTTCTATATATATTTCTAAATTAAAAGCAACCATGTGCAAGTACACATCAACAATGGACAAACCGAATGATAGAGAATATGTAAAAGTGCACGAACCGATGAATTTTCATTTGAATTTAATTTTTATCTATAAACAACAAATTAATCGTTTCATTTATCTTTACTATTCACATAATATGAAATAGACCTTCTATAATTAATACATTTTTCACCTATGATAATGGAATAATAATGTGACTATGCACAGAAAAAAAAATAGTAAATTAGTTTATAGGTTACCAATTTATAAAGCCACATACACATTGGTATACATTGGCAATCGTTTACTAAAAATAATGTAAACTCTTCCATTAATATCTAAGTGTTGTTCAACGTTCGAAAAATTTATACTCGGCCAAACACTTAACACATTTTTAAATTGACATTAAAATTAGTTTAAAAATATATAATATTTTTTTGAAAATACATTATAGAGGAATAATTATTTTAAATAAAAATACCGTATATTCGTCAACACTTATAATTTATTATTTTGGTAATAATATATTCTTATATTCCTCGCATACTATAATAATAATTATTAGCAGGGTCGTATTTAGAAATTTGTTGCCCTGGGGCAACAAAAAAAACGTGATATTATAATATAATACAAATTTAATGCAATATAAAAGCAATTTAATTTTTAATTTACAATTAAATTTAATTTCTGCATTGTGAATCCGCAAATTCTTTAATTATATTATCTTAATTGATGCTGGAAGTTAGTTCACTTGTAATGTTTAATACAGCCAAAGCATTTAAAAGATTCATTACCGATCTGGAATACGGTTTTATTATTTTTAGGGTTGAAAATGATCTTTCCGAAGAATAATTTGTTGCTAGGGTACACAAAAACATTCTGAGTGCAATGTCAATATACGTTTGTAAATCTTTAAATCGTATCATTATACTTAGGTCACGGATATTTGTTGGGCCTTTATTTTTGAAAGATTTAATATGACTTCGAAAATGTACACATTCATTACAAAAACTTGTATCTAAATCGTCTTTGTATATTTATTTCACATAGTTTTTCAGTACATTTAATAACTTCTGAATCTGATAACGTAGTTAAGTTAAAATAAAAGGAATATTTTGATTTTAAATTGTCATATGCTTCTTTTCGTTTAATTAACTCTGTTTATAAATTATCTAAAATGACATAATATGTATTTATCAAAAAATGTTTTCTTCCACAAAAATTTGGTTCATCTTGTCTAAGCTCATCGTAGGACATTTTTTTTTTGTTCTTCCGTTGTATATCTAATTTATATGCTGTGTTTACTACACATAATTTAGAAGCTCGATCTTCATAACTTTTAAACATTCTTTTATTCCAGAGATGAGAAGTATAACGAATGAGTGATTCACACAATTCAACTACAACTGTTCGGGCCGTCGGCGTATAACTATATACTAACTAACTAATAATAATACGCGCACACCGGACACCAAAATTACTTCGTGCGCGTCACTTAAACGCTATTTAAACCGACTCGGTCGGCCACACAGTGTGTATATGTGTGAATAGAACCCTAGAGTTCCTAACCGGAATCGCCGAGGTAAACTAGGGCCTATGTAAATGGAAAAATGTGTACAGTGTATATATGTGTGGGTGTGTAGGTAACTTAAAACTACGGAACAAGGTACTTAAGACTAGTAAAAATGGTAACTCAGATTTGTTGGGTAAATAATAAATATTGCTGTATTGTTGGTACAAGTAATTGACTACGGCCCTTTTGGCCCAACAGTTAAAAACTTTACAAATAATAATGCATAAATAAAAAATTTCATTTTATTCAAGTCAATATCAATAAACTGTAACTTTTTACTTACAACATTAAAACGTCCAAGAAGATCACCCCAAAATATTAATAAGAAAATATTTTCGAAACAAGCCAGATTTTTTAAAATACCTTTTGCTTCACTTCGTGTTTATGCCTTTTGCATATCATCACCTTTAATTTCTGTAAGAGCATTGATAAATCTATACCAGTTATTATTTAAACTTCTACATGCATCTTCTTGTGCAGAATAACGTGTTGTAGATAACTCTCTTATAGATGCTGATAGTACTTATCATTGACTAGTAGAAGTTGAAAAAAAAAGTATATATATTTTCAAGAAGGTTAAAAAAATTACAAGCATTTTTATAACAACATGTTTAATGAATGCGCTGAACAAGGTAAGTAATCAGCCAAAGGATTATTTTCTTTTATTCTAGCTTGTCATCCATTTTATGCTCCAGACATGTTCATTGCATTATTATAAGTGCGTCTTTTAATTTAAGATATGTCAATGTTATAATAGTTCTTCTCCTTCTTCTTCTTCTTCTTCTTCTTCTTCTTCTTCTTCTTCTCCTTCGCCTTCTCTCCCAACTATTTGGGGTCGGCCACCCTGGTCCTACACTTCCACTTAACTCTATCTCTTGCATCTTCTTCACTTACTCCCACCTTCCTAATATCACTCGCCATCACATCCCCCCCCATCTCTTTTTCGGTCTTCCTCTCCCCTCTTACCAACAACATGCATTTCCCTTACTAATCTTACTGCCTCAGTCTCTTCCCTCCTTAATACATGCCCTAGCCATTTTAATCTATTCTCTATACTAAATCTAATATACTCATTCCTTATTTTATATTCTCCAGTAACTTCACTCGTCCACCTTAACATTCTCATCTCAGCGACACTCATTCTCTGTTCTATCTTTCTCTCTACTGCCCAACATTCCATTCCATACATCATTACAGGTCTCACCACTGCCTTATAAAATTTACCTTTTAATCTAATAGGGATTCTTTTATCACACAGAATACTTGACGCTTCTCTCCACATATAAAGGCTTTTACAAAGACTTCAGTTCTTAGGAGTTGTGTATAAAAAAATTTTAAAATTCAGCCGATTTTTATCTTATCCTTGTGTGATAAGTAAATTATCATTAGTGTGTGTATCGTACGGGCTATCACTATATTCCCCGAATGTTAACAAGCGCATGTCATAATAATTAAACAAAGTAAAATGTTTTATTTCTTTATGCAACGATTTAGACCTAAAATCCTGACAAAACTAAGGGTGTTTCCAATATTCTTACTTAAACTTTGAAAATTTATTAAAATTTTTACTAGATCATTTTGGTCATCAATTTTTCATATTATGTTTTATTTTCATATGACAAAGTTTTGAAAATCAAAACATTTCCAAAAAACTAAATTTTTTTCTTAAATAAATTTTAGTAAAGACATACATTTCTGTTTTCAACATTCTCTGGTAAATAACTTTCAGTATCATTATATATTTTCAGACTTAAAATTGCAAAATTCTAGGTAGCCTTAACTATGTCGGGCTTTTATGTGTATATCGATGAAATAATACATAGTTTTCAGTCACCTTAAAGAGTCATTAAATGTTTGGACTCCTTTATTAATGTAAGATAGGATTGGATAAGATTTAAAGTTGGGCTATTTAAGTAATTACAGTATTAGGTTCCAGTTAATATTCCAATACTTCCGAAACCGGTTTTTCTCCCGGGTATATGTAGAAATTATTTATATATAATATGTAGAATAATAAGAATCATACTTTTATGTAAAGATACGCGTTGTGTCTAGTCTTATAACGTATAATTTGTAAGTACGTTAAAATGTAGTTTATTAAATAAAAAATTTAAAAATAAGAAAGTTTAAAACGATACAATTAACATAATAATTGACGGTGTATTTTATTAATATTCTGTAAGCATTCTATACATTTAATAATAATTGTAGTTTTAATGAAAAGAAAACATTTTTGGATAATTGTTTTACATTTTTCCAAGTTTACATAACCAAACATTTCTGAGAAGCAGCATTTGCAATTATTATTTGTTAGTAAAATAAGGCCAAGAACAAGACAATCAGAATGCATAACCATGTTTTTTTTTCTTTTTTTTTTTTAATAATTATAATTGCATTTTTCCTATTTACCGTGTAGACAAATTACATGTTCTGAAACTTAAACAATTAATATAATGTTTATATCAACGTTATCGTTGTTTAAGTTAAACTGCAAAGTGTGGACAAAACAATATCTTTCGCGTGTTTTTTTTTTTAAATTCCTATTTGAAAAATCTGTGTTAAATATCAAGAATGTCAGAGAAGAACACATTTTTACTGACAAACTTACATTAACATAATATCTCACTTTTATCAACTTACAAACATCTTGAAAATATAAAACTAAGTTCAAAGTTATATAATAACATAATACTTTATAACTCTTTATAGTTAGAGGATATATTTTTTATTTATATATAGATATTTTAATCAACTAAAACGCGTGTTTAAATGCACATATCTAAATATGGCTATTTATAATATTAGATTATATAAGTAGTTATAAATTATATATATGTTTCATATTTTATTTCTGTATATTATTTAATTGAGGTAATTGATAGTTTAATACAAATTTTGGTAATTATGTTTTTGAAATTTATTGATGAATTCAAAATTTAAATAACTGAAAAGTTTAAAATTAGCCATAATAAACAATTCAAGTCTAAATTTAAAATTTGAGCAGATCAAGGAATATATAATTTATATACCTGACGCTTCTCTCCAATTCATCCATCCACACTTAATCCTGTGTTTCATATCCTCTTAAAAACCCCCATCTTTCTGTACACTGGACCATAAATACTTTGACCTCTCCACTTCTCCAACCACATCCCCACTTAGCTTTATTTCTAGCCTTTCCTTATTTCCTCTATGTTTCCTTTCACCAAAATCATACTCTATATATTCTGTTTTAATCCTACTAATCCTTAGTCCTTTACTTTCAAGAGATTAACTCCACTCTTCAAGTCTACAATTCACTTCCTCAGGACTTTATCCAATCAGTACTATATCATCTGCAAACAACATGCACCATAGTATCTCCCCCTGTGTTCAAACTTCAAACTGTGGCTCATGTGTTTTATCCCTCTATAATTTCCACAATCCTGTACATCTCCTTTACTCTCAAATATTGGTACAACTCTTCCTCCAAGCTTCTGGAATTTTTCCTTATACTAGTACCTTATTAAAAAACTTTGTCAGCCATTGTATACCTAAACTTCCTAATACATTCCATACTTCTACTGGTACTCCATCCGGTCCCACCACTTTCTTATTTTTCATTTTTCTCACGGTACTCCACACTTTCTCTTCCCTTATTAAATCCACCATACACAGATTCCACTCTGCCCGATCAATTGCCTCTCTCGGAAATTCCTCATATAATAATCTCTCAAAATATTCTTTCCATCTCTTTATCATTTCTTTTTCCTCTGTTAACACCCTCCTTTCCTCATCTTTTATACAGCAAACATTTCTAAAGTCCCTGGATTGTTTTTCTCTATCCTTAGCCAGCCTGTAGACTTCTTTTCCCCCCTCTTTAGTTCCTAATTTCTCATACAACTCAACATGTTTTTCTAATTTAGCTTTACTCATTGCACTTTTTGCTGCTTTAGATAAACTTTTATACTTTACCCAATCCTCCCTATCTCTGTTTTTCTTCCATTTCTTAAACTGTATTTTTTTCTTTGATATTGTCTCCTGTACTTTTTCTGCCCACCACCATGTTTTCTTATTCTGTGGCATATTACCTCTACTCACTCCCACGACTTCCTTAGCAACTTTCTTAACACCCTCTGCTACTTTTTCCCACATTTCGTTTATATTCCCTTCCATGTTCCACATCCCTGTCCCAATTAGCTTTCTTATAAAAACTTTTTCATTTTTACCCGTTAGTTTCCATTACCTAATCCTCGGTTCCTTAACTATATATTTTTCATACACCAAATATCCATAACCATTAACCTATGTTGTGCTGTCACACATTCCCCCGAGATCCCCTTACATTCCTTACACTGTTTCAGACCCCCTCTCTTCCACATAAAATAATCAATTTGTGGTTTGTTCCGTCCACTTTTATAAGTTATATAATGCTCCTCTCTCTTCCTAAAATAAGTGTTCACAATTGATAATTCATACACTGATGCAAAGTCAAGTATTTTTTCTCCAGCCTCATTTCTTTCTCCATACCCATACCCTCCATGCACTCTATCATAATCTGTTCTATCACAGCCTACATGTCCATTCATATCCCCACCAATTAGAATATTCTCATTTCCTTGTACTCGTTGCATTACTTCATCCATCTCGGGCCAGAACTCCTCTTTCTGACTTTCCTCACATTCCACTTGTTTGGCATATGCACTTACTATATTTTATACCTTATCCTCTAAAATTACTCTCACTAAAATAACCTATTACTTTTTTTAATCACCTTTATCACTTTTCCTATCATTTCTTCATCTAATATCACTTCTACTCCATTCCTTGTACTAGTCCTTCCTGAATATATGATTTTATACCACTCACCGATTTCTCTTGCTTTCTCCCCTTTCCACTTTGTTTCTTACACACAACAAATATTCACATTCCTCCTCTTCAAAACTTCTGATAACTCCCTACTCCTGCCTGTCAATGTTCCTACATTCCACGTACTTACTCTCACATTGAACCTATTCGGCGTACTCAAGCGCGAATCTAACCTAAAACTTCTTGGTGCTTTCCCTACACCATCGACAACACGGCCGTTGGATAGACCTGCACATCTAATTGATGGAAAGACTACCGCAGGCCCTGCCAGACTGGTACTGGTCACTCTATCTCTGGCTATCACTGGCTATTGCCACACCCAAGTACGCAATTTTGTTTTCCCTGCGAATATCTGAGATGGGAAAACTCGCCTATATTCTTTTTAAGACTCCTCATACTTTTTTTGACAAGTTTTATGCTGGCTGTCGACCTGAAGAAACCTCAATTAATCGACTTCTACGACAGGCATGAGGAAACCGTTGAGGTATTCTTAGTCCCCTCCACAGGGCAAGTCAATGTTATAATAGTTAATTAAAGAGAAAACTATATCAGCCAATTCTATTCGATGAGTGTCGCCCATAGACAAAAAATTATTTCCTATGGTGTCTCCACAATGACACAAAACTATCAATTATTATCTCACCTAAATCTCGATAATAATTTATAAAAGTATGATAAAGGTAAAAATAATAAAATTATAAAATAATATAATGCTTAAAACTTAACTGAATGAAGTTTTGAGAGAATTAAATTATTGAATATATATATAAAAAAATTGGCTGTCCCTATCATAAGCATCCGCTTGGGGTCAACAGCTCCTCTTTAGATCCCCCTAAATACGTATATTATGTATAGTATACACCAGTGGTTCTCAATGGGATCAATATCGCCCCCCAGTGGGCGGTGAAGGTTTATCGAAGGGCGGTGAACTAGTTTTGGGCAGTAGGGGGGCGGTGAACTAGTTTTGACTAAAACTAAAAAAACTAAAATTTTTAATAGCCTTCCCTTCCCCATATCTCGTCGAGCGAGGGTTCAGGACTGTAATAGATTTAATTACAAAGAAGAGGAATCGACTCGATATCGTGAAAAGAGGAGACTTGCGACTTATGTTAACAAATATCGAACCTAATGTTAAAAA
>JAIPRL010008416.1:4853-20367 GCA_025469235.1 Pemphigus obesinymphae | reverse complement strand
ATACAGTTTCTAATTTTTAAAACCCTGATAGCACCCTTTCTTCTATTTTTCCAATTCGACCACTGTATTTATGTAAATTATTATGTTCATGATAACATAATTTGATAACACTGAAAAAACGATGTTCATTTAATATCTCATGGTGGCATCGCACCGCTGATGCCATCACAGATGAATTAAGGAACATATGGATATATTTATTCGAATACTTTACAAGTCTGTTAAACGTGTATGGTTAGTCCAATGTTAGTACATGATATAGGTAGGTATAATATAACTAATGGTATTTAAAATGGTTAAAGTTGTTTTTACCCTGAAAACTTCATTGTAGTATTGTTTCATTTATTATTTATTAAAAAAAAAAAAAAAGATAATATTAAATCATTTTACATTCTTAATTAATATAATGTTCACTATACCTAAACTCTTAAGGTCTGCGCCATGCACACCTATAATTTGCATAAGCATAAGGACTGTAACTCGCTTTAATGATTTGGATACTCGGTCGAGTACTATTATCCTCGTGTAAAAGATCTCTCCAAAAGTAATACCAAAATTTACAAAACTAATACAAATACAAGTACCTGCACAAATAATAAAATATTATTACTAATAACGTAATAGGTACTTACTATAGCTAATATATAATGTTATTCTTCTTTTTCTTCTTAATGTGCCGATCCGTTTCGGATGTTGGCGATCATCATTGATATACGAGTTTTATTAGTTACACTCCGGAATAGTTCTACTGAATTTTTATCGAACCATGTTCTCAGGTTGGCCAGCCACGATGTTCTTCTTCTTCCAGGCGAACTTTTGCTATCTATTTTCCCTTGTAGAATACATTGGAGAAGATCATATCTACGCTTGTTCCGCATAATATGTCCTAAGTACTGGAGTTTTCTGCATTTAACTGTTACCATTATTTCCTTTTCCTTTCCCATTCTACGCAATATCTCAATATTGGTAATTTTTTCAGTCCATGATATTCTCAAAATTCTTCTGTATAACCATAGTTCAAATGCATCTAACTTATTCAAAGTGGCTTTGGTTAGAGTCCAAGTTTCTGTACCGCACAAAAGAGTTGAGAAAACGTAGCATCTCAGTAATCGTATTTTTAAATGTAGAGATAAGTTGTGGCTCTTGAATGACACACTCATGGAATTAAATACATTTCTGGCTTTTCCAATACGACACTTGATTTCTTCTGCGTTGTCCCATTGTTCGTTAATGACGGTGCCAAGATATTGGTATTTATTTACTCTTTCTATTCTGGTTTGATTTATGCTTAAGTGAACTCCTATGATGTCTTCCTTGCTTATAATCATAAATTTAGTTTCGTTTGTATTTATATCCAGTCCGTATCTCATGCTAGATTCTATTATTTTATCCATAAGTATTTAAAGGCTCTCAATAGTGTCCGCAAAAACTATGGTGTCATCGGCATAACGTAAGTTGTTTAATTTTGTGCCGTTTATAGATATTCCTTCGTCTACCTCATTTAGAGTTTCTCTAAAGATATATTCAGAGTAAAGATTAAACAAGATAGGTGACAGAATACAACCCTGTCTCGCTCCACGTCGAATTTCAATCGGATCTGTTGTTTCACCTTCCATTTTGAGAACTGCTGTTTGTCTCCAATATAAGTTGGCAATTATTCTAAGATCTTTTTCATCTATTCCTATTTCTTCTAAAATTCTAATCATTATATCATGTCTAACACGATCGAAAGCCTTCTGGTAATCAACTAGACAGACAAATACATTGCAATTTACATCTCTGCATCTTTGGAAGAGGACCTGTACACTGAACAGTGCCTCTCTTGTGCCAACCGCATTCAAAAACCCAAACTGATTAGGTGCTATTTGTTCTTCACATAGTCTATATATTCTCTTATGAATAATCTTTAAAAACAATTTCAGAAGATGGCTCATCAGGCTGATCGTTCTATAATCCCCACATGTTTTTGCGCTCGATTTTTTAGGCAATGCAATAAACTCGAATTTTATCCTATCCTGGCTATAATACCATCATCGAGGTAATTCATATTGAATTACAATACAATACCTGACTTATAAACTGAATTGAATATTATTGTGATCCATCTAATTTTCTCATCATCCAGTAATCTAATGAATTCGGAATGTATTTGATCGGAACCGGATGCTTTGCCTTCTTTCAGTTGTTTAATAGCTGATTTCACCTCATCTAATAATATGTCTGGACCCGTTCGGTCTCCAATTTTAGGTTCCTGTGCTTCTCTAACATCATGAAATAGGTTTTCTAGATATGCCTTCCATACATGTTTTTTCTCATCAATGGTGACTATTATTTTTCCATCTGGGTCAACTAGTTTTCCATAGTTTTTCTTTCGAAATCGACCAGTGACTTCCCTGACTTTCCTATGCACATTGAAGTCATCATAGTTTCTT
This sequence comes from Pemphigus obesinymphae, assembly GCA_025469235.1. Taxonomy (NCBI): domain Eukaryota; kingdom Metazoa; phylum Arthropoda; class Insecta; order Hemiptera; family Aphididae; genus Pemphigus; species Pemphigus obesinymphae. The sequence continues at coordinate 17,935 of JAIPRL010008416.1, read as the reverse complement.
TGATGGAACTCAATCTCTGCACATTGTTCTTCTTTTTCCTTTTCCTTTGCTTCTCTTATTTTTCTTCTTATGTTATTTTGTATTCTTCTATATTCTGTGTTATTGGATTTATTGAGCCTTCTTTCTTCCATCATATCCAAAATATAATGTTATTATACTACCTATATACAAATAATGAAATGTAAATTAATTAAAGGTTATTATGATTGCACTCCGCCATGGTTAGCCGATAGCAATCCGTTTCTCGCCACAATTAAATCGAACACGGTGTACAGATGTCCTTCAATTTTTGGCGACCCAAAAAAGGAATATTGTTGTTATGATTTGAATGGACAAGTTGAATGTTGTAATTACAGACAATACTTAGGTTTTAGGTAAGTAAATTAATGTTGTTTTTTTTTATTATTTTTTCATTTTGTTTTGTTTTAGACGTTCAATATAATTATTTCAGATTGCTTTGTCTTATTCCATTTATTATAATTATGTTACTTGCTTCATCAGTCATCATTTGCATCTGTTGTTTTCTCTGCCCGACTTGTTATATTCATAAACGCAGACGAACAGGATGTAAGTATAAAATATGATAGGTAATATTCTTAGCGCGAATTTATTTAATTCATAATAATATAATATAATTCTAGATCATAGTTGATATGCAAGCTTCCAAGCTAATCTGGTAGAATGTACAACTTTGCAGACTACTATAGTTTTATATTTGAATGAGAAACAAAGAGTATAGTAGGGGATGTTATATTTATAAGTACCTATATATATGCTTTTATGTCTTATGGTATATAAATGAAAATATATAAAAATATTATAAATATATTATATATGGTTAATTACCTATACATATCAAATTGCCTACTTTATTTGTATAAAAAAAGTAGATGTATCAAATATTAATATTTTTAACGATATTAAAAACTAAAATGTTGAATTCTTCAGTTACGAAAATATATTAAATTCACATATAATTTCAATACATATAGGTCAATCATAGGTCTAGCTGGGTTATTAACTTTTATTTAATTGTCTAACAAATTATAGATGATATTTGATATCTTAATAATTATAGAGTGATTACCAAGAAAGTATATCATCTCATATATTACTGCTTTTGTTTTATTTAATTTATTTATATATAAATATAGCATTTAAAAAGCCTTTTTTAATATTTGTTTTTGTTATAAAATAATGACATTAAGAGGACGTTATACATTCATTTTTTAAGGGGTTTTGTATATAGACAATTAGAAATTAAAATCAGAACAATTTAAAAATATTTTTAAAATAATTTAAAATTAGTCCTGTGTCACTGTGTCAGTACCCCTTTTTATTGTTGTGTATTTACTACATTTGATATAAAAACAAACATATTTATGCAAAACTGTTAAAATAAGTTCATAAAGTGATTTTAGAGTAAAAACACTTATTATCAAATCAATAAAAAACATTTCGGTATTTAAATTTATTAATTAAAAAAAAATTATTGTAGTTTTAAAATGTTTTTTTTTTAAACTTTTATAACTGGATTTTTTAAAAGTACCTAAATAAAAAATCCTAATCGAAGTTCAATTCAAAATGTTGGCGTCTCTATCGATTTGAGTATTTTAATCATAAATTATAAAATCACTCTAGGAATCCGTTATAACTGTTTAACTATACCGTTAATGGTACCTAGTAGGTAATTGTAATAGTCATTGACCATCAATAATTGTCGATTGAACATTATAGCTGCCCAATAAGGTGTAAATTAATATAAAAATAATAATACATAATATTAATAATACAAAATCGATGGTATAGTCATAATGAAATATTTATATTATAAAAAAAAAAAAAAAAAAACCATAAGAAATGTACTAATGCCAAATATTACTCGAAAGTCGAAACCACAATTTATATTTTATTATCCATAGTGCCCAGATTACCGATTATAATACCTACTGTAAGTAGAAACGTCGAGTGCATAAGTCAAACGTCAATTATAGCTAATAAAAAAATTATTTTTTACGAAAAACACAGCAGGCGACTTCCAAGACTACCTATGTCGAATTGCGTGCACAGATTTTAATTTTGAAAACAGATTTGAATTAACCACTAAATTTACTGTGCTTCTGTGTCCAAGCATTTTTCAAATTTCATTTCGATCTGTTTAATCGTAAATATTTATACCTATAGATTCTGAGCGTGGCTGTTTCCTAAAATACCTAAGTACGATAATAATGATATAATGAAAATAAATATTAAATGATATTCTATGAATAAAATGATAATTCCATTGTACTTTGTACCCTGTACACGTCATGTTTAAAATTAAATTACCCCAATAGCATAGGATACAAATGGCAAGTACATAATATAGACCCATACAGCCATGACTATAATCTTATTTATAACAAATTGCCCGTCCATATTTAAATTACTGTTACATTGAAATTGAAATACGATCAGTTTAATTTTGATTTTATAATTTATTAGGTATTGTTATCATATAGATTAAATTTATTTATTATTGATAACCGTGTCTCCAATGTACCTATGATGAAAATTTAAAAGAATAATAAATTTTGTACAATATCAAATGTAAAATTAACGTTAAACGAAGTAAAATCGTTCACGTTCCTTGAGAAAAGGAACGCATTCACAAATGCCTTTCAAACGAACGCGTTCTTTCCAAACACTGCGTAAAATATAAATGCAAAAACATTTTCAAAATATTTTTTTCAATTTTAAACTATTTATAGCAATTTTTAGTTTTAAGTCATAATAGTCTTAATTTTAGGTTTTAAGACCGGAAAAATTAAAACAGTGTTACAAATATGCCATTCTAGAGCTACATACAAAAATTTTTAAAAATTGGTTCATAGAATATTTTTTAATAGCCATTTCAATTTTTTGACATTTCGGTATGGAATGTATTCGAATTTCGGTAAATAATAGAACTATAAATTTGAAATTTTCACCAAAAACGTATATACGTGCATTATGAAAGCAAAATATTTTTACCATTTTTGGGCTACTATAGTAGCAATTTTCAATTTTGAGTCAATTAATTCATAATAGGCAATTTTTTTTTTTTTTTTTAATATGTATATATTGATCAAAAAAATAATGGTGAAGTCGGAATTTGGCGTTCAGACTTGATTTTAAAATTATATTAAATTTAAATTTAACGATTTTATCAATTCGTTTAAAAAGTAAATTTTGTTGTTTTCTTCATTGGCATATGTAGTCTAGTTGGAACTGACTATGTTTTCATGCGAGGGGACCTCAGTTTTAATACCTTTGCTTCCAAATAATTTTTTGCACTTTATTCAACTTTTTTTCATATTAGATTATGTAATATTATCATATATATTATTAGTATGATCAGCAGTATTTGTTAAGTATATTCAACCAAAGCTTCATTCAGAATCGTTTTCTTTTTTAGAAAGAAATGATTTATCATAGCTTTCAAATTCAATACATCCATCATACCCAAACGAAAGAGCGAAGTGCTTCCACCCCCTATTGACTGGCTTTATTTTTATTTTAATACTCAATATTTCAGTTATATAAAAAAAATCCCCCAAAAGTGGAAATACAGAAGCACAGAAAATATTGTGAAAATCCAAATCTGTTTACAAAATTAAAATCATAGCATCCACATCCAAAACACTAATATTGGAAGTCATACAAAGTGGTTTACAGGTAAAAATTTGATGGGATCCAATCTACTTATCAACATATTTTTACTGGTGAAAAGCGTTCTTTTAAAATACATCCACAGACTACATCATATACTATATCTAAATAGGAATGATAGTGTTTCGTAATTTATTTGATAAATATCATATAATGAAGTTATAGCTATTTAAAATAATCAAAAACTTTAACGCTGAAACTGTTTTATAAAATGTTTTACCAAAAGACTACGGACAAAAAAATTTTCTACTTAAAGTTGTTCATAAGTGTTAAATTTAAATTTAACCATAATTAAAATTCCAAGTAGCAAACATTATCCTATATTGCTAGTTAGAGATGCATATAGAAACAGCGAATGTGGGTTCTCTTGTAATATTAAATTAAATTAGATAATTAAGAAAAAATTAGAACAAGTTATACATTCAATAATATAAGTTGTACACTTTTAAATCAGGTGTTGAAACTTATTTGATTTGATATCAGTTTTAAAATTGCTATTTAAATATTTTGAGTTTGGGTATTAGTTTTAAAATGGGTTTTAGAATTTTCTTTGTATTATGTATTATATTCCATTAATTGTTGGCTCAAAATTTGGTATCAAAAGTCGTTATTCACTTGTATAAGTTGTATCACTTGTAACTGATTTTAAATGGCTGGACTTTATTTGTGCAAGGTCACAGTTTTTAACTGCATTGTTTTCAGGTTTAGGGGGTTCTTGGTGCAACATGGTATTTTAGCAGGCATACGTAATTGACCATAGTCATAAGTGGCCTATATAAGTAAACAAATAATAAATACATGGATTTAATTTTAGGCAATCGCTGATAGAAATCAACCATGTGAAACCATTAAACAAATTATCAAGATTCTATAATCTAGATATAGATGTTTTCAACACACACAATGTTTGATTGCAAAGAAAACAAAAAAATATAAGAGGACGCTATACCATCTATTTTAAAGGAGTTCTATGTAGACAATTTTTAAGAAATATTTTGAATAATAAAAATTTAACAATTAAAAAAAGTAATCAAAAAATAGTCTCATATCTGTACCACTTTTTATTGTTATGTAATAACGACATTTGTTCAAAAACCACTTGTGGCTTTCTGATCAAAAATTATCATAAAAAATAAATAATTGCACTAAATAAAAGATGAGAACTTAAACTAAGACCGAGCATAGTTTGTATTCGATAAGTATATTTAAATATCCAAAATTTGTAATTGAAAAATGTCAAATTATCAAATTTAAAATAATTATTTTAATTAAAAAAAATATGTGCGTCCATATTTTCATCTATAATTATCACATTCTGTTTAAATTTTGAATCTATGATAACTAGGAGAGAAGTTTAACTTAGAAAGCAAAACGTGTTTTAATACCGTTAAACACATGTACAGTGTCCTCATAACCTATGATAAAAATAAGAATTAATTTATTATTTTAATTTTTTTCTGGTTTTTGATTTTGGCTTTAAAACCAGTATTTAAATTTTAAACAAAATATGTTTCAGTTTTGATTTGGGTTTTACTATTTTTGAATTCTTTTTTGTTGTTGTATAGGTATACTGGTTTTTAAATATTGGTTTTAACCTTTGTTTTTAATTGTTTAATAAGACTCATATTATATTTATAATGAACCATTATAACATAATATTATGTTCTGTGATTATAGTTTTTATCATAATATCAGTTATTATCATAGTTATTAGAAATGTATAATGAATAGTATATGCATTCACTATTTTTTGTAATAGTAATATGTTATATATTTATCAAAATAATGAAAAAACATACATTTATATCAATACATCACAATAATTCTTCAATATTAAATGAAATAAAATAAGTAACACATTTCACTGATTAAAAAAATGAAAAAAAAAAAAAAAATTATGATACAAGCTCCAGTATAGCAAAACAAAATTAATTGACATCCAGACTATTATTTTAAATGCATTATTTGGCACACACTTTATATGCAACCTTAAAAAATAAAGTAGGTATATACTGAAAAAGTTCTTAATATTAAATTGATACAAAATTAAAAAGTTAATAAATGTAAAATAATAATGCTGAGGAAACAACAATATTTTATATTATTTAATTTTAAATATAAATATTATAGTTATACAAAAAAGAATTTTTTATCACTAATAACAGCATTAGGTTTTACTTATTTAAAAATAATACAATTTAGTAATCAGTATTAACAAGAATTTTATTTAGTTAGTAATTTGTTTACATATATATTAAACTTTAAATCATAAAAATAATTTTAGATTTTACAATCAAAAAATAATATTAATTGATCTGTTAATCTATTTTCTTATTTGTAGAAATAATCTAAACAGAATCTAAACAGAGGGTGGACACTAAGTCGAAATCTGTAAATTAGTCACCATGTTTTCAGATGCGATTTTGTCATTATTATATCACAGAATATTCAGTGGTTTATACTATAATAGACACTATCAGTACTATCACAAAATATTCTATGATATTAGTACGCCGGATTATATCTGTGGTATAAACACAGTATAAAGAATGATAAAATCGTAACCGAAAACATGGAGACTGATTTTCATGACGTCCTATGCAACCCATGTAAATTCTTATTCTGTGATCTAAATTACTGTCCTTATTTTTAAATTTATAATAGGTACTTACAAAATATAATATAGAAATAATTCTGAAGAATTAATGTTATTATTAGGTAGTTAATTATATTCATTTAAACTATTAGAATTGTTTAGGGTACTCGTTAGGTATTAAAGGTGTGGAAACTGTTGAAGCTGAAAATAAATAAAGTACATAATGAATATATTTAATTAATAATATAAGTATATTATAAACTATTTGCTAATATTGCTTATATTATCAAATATGACACATTAGTAACTTGGAAAAACTATCAATTAATCATTGTCATTTTTAGTATATTTGTATATAATAATTTCCTTCAATGACATTTTACATTGCATATTACATGTGTTTTCTCACTACAATTAACATTATATTATATTTCTTAATTTTAATGAGTAAATATTTTATTTTTAAACCATATTTACCACTTGCTCATCAAACTTAACCTTTCTTATTTTCAAACTTATTAAAATGCTTTATATAGTCTGTTTTACAACTATCCGTTTTTAACAAATATACCGTTCATTCACATTTCACTGAAATTGCTATTTTCTAATAAATTATAACTCTATACTTTAATTCACTAAAACCACATCATCTAACATGTTCATTCTCAATACCGGTCATTAAGACATTTTTATCATCACTAAATTCTTCTTATTTCTCTATGTATAATTCTTGAGTCCTCAATTTGAATATAAATTTTTTTCCAAATCAATAAAGAACATACATACCAAATTCATAATTTTCTTCCTATGACTTTTATATGTCTTGGGAAAAATATAGATATAGATTCTATTCTGGCATTAAATAATTTTCTAGATATTCTTTTCTTTAAACATTCATTGAATTATTTATTAAAATAATCATTATAAGAAAATGTACAAAATAATAATACGTCATTTAAAATATTTAATCTACATTAATAAAAAAATAATAAAATCAATATCGTACCTGAAGCATAAGAATATTGATAATTGGGTAATACAGTTGGAATACCTTCTATAATGACACAATTGGTTGAAGATGGCTGAACAAGTACCCCTGCAGTAATATATTTTTATACACAACCTGTGAAAATGCATTAAATTGTGGTCATAGTTTTTTTTTTATAGGTATTATGAAAATCCACAACCGGCACAACTACATGCATTTCCAATATATAATTTATAATAATTAAATTGTATAATATAAACATAGTATTCTTTAAAAAAACATCTTATTATTGATCAATATTAATATAATATATATATTATATTATATTTCAATAAAAACTATATAGTAGTATATGACATAGAATATAATAATAATTAATAAAACATTCATAAATTAAAAGTAGTAAAATTCAACTTTTATGAGAAAAATTTAAAATTTAAGATCATTTTAAGATATTATTTTAAATCAATAGGTACTACAGTTGAATTTTTATAAAGCAAATAATGTTTAATGTATTAATGATTAGCGTTGCAATCTATTTTTAACATAAAATCAAGTGCAAGAATTAATATAATTTATTGTGCAATATTGAAAACTTTTTTTTTCATATTATAGATAATAGATAGACTAGTATTTTATATTATTTTGTATTGAGTATTTAATTAAAATCAACTATAATAATTCAAACAATTTTGCAAAAAAAGAAATAATAAATGAAATTAGATACCATAAACAATTCTTTAGTATTACAACCCACATTAAAACAAAATATTCCACTCAGAATTTCGAATACAAGTAGCATATTAATTAATATTTAAAAAAATCTCAATTAAATTATTGCCTAATTAATGTAATGAAACCGGTAGAAAAATGAATTAGTATGCAATGAAAACTAAATAGAATATAATACCAAGGTGATTATAACTAATTTTAATATTTTGTATTTTTTAGGGTAAATGAACACAATCCTTAAGATGCAATAATATGGGCATTATAATACCTGTCACATAAGTTGTATCAACTTTTTAATAAATCTACAGTGTTCAAGACATCAAGTTATTAGAACTTTTAAATAAATCATATGGGTTAGGTAATGAAATACACATTACACTCACCGCTGTAAAATAGTAAATGTCCATTGGACACTCAGTTTATTATTAAAAACTGTATCTATAAATAATAACTGCAAATATTTCAAAATTAAAATATTATAATTCATAACATGAATGCTCAATTGTATTGAAACATGCAATAGTTAATTAATAAACATTTATAATGATAAGTAGAAACCAATTTTAAATTGGATTTTGGTTAATTTGTCTTTTTAATTATATAATTAATTTCTAGTAAGCAATTTGTTAAAGTATTACTTACTGCCAGCTTGCCTACGTTTATAAATAGCACAACATGGGCAGCATAAACAACAGATACAGCTGAGAATGGATGAAAGAATTAGCAAAACAATGAGAACAGGAATAAGACAAATCAATCTGAAAAATATAATGTAATAGTTTAAGTTTAATATTTAAATAAAGATAATAAAAATGCATCTTGATACAAACCCAAACACCAAAAATTCTTGAAAATTACAACATTCAACTTGTCCTTCAGTATTATAACAACAATATTCTTTTGATTGATCCCCAATAAGAGGTGTAGGACATCTGTTGACGGAGAGCGATTCAACCTTAGATATAAATGGACTTTTATCAACCAGCCATGGCAAAGTACAATCAGATGAACCTAAAAATACATAAATTATTATTAAAAAAATTATAATACAATTTTTTATGAAGCATAATGATTACTTTTTTTTACATACGGTGTTTAAATAATAGTTTTTAAAATACATTTAAATAAAATCACATTATTATTTCATTTGTTATATATCAGATTATGATTAGGGTTTTGTTGTCATGATAAAATTTTGCGAAATTGTCCAATGATGTACTTAATTATTATTGTGATACATCTTTTGAAAACAAAATGTAATGAGTTTACCTATATTGGCAGATGATTTTTCTACTTATTAATAACTTTGACTCCCAAAGTTCATTATTTTTTCTAAATTTCATTAAAAATGTTGATGTATTTAAACTTTAAATTGATTAAAAATTTGAAAAAGTAATAAAGTAGATCTCATGTAGACATAATGATGAATAAAATTCAAATCTGTGAACAAGTTCTATCACTAGGGCTTGGATTTCGATGCAATTGCATATTTTTTATGGAATGCCTGACACGATGCTTTCCAAGATACAAATGTGTTAGTACACACTGTTCTAATAACAAAATTATTTTGGGGCATTTTTTAAGGGTTTTGATGTTTTAGGTTTGTTATGTTATTTTTAACCTATTTTTAATAATATTACAAAAAATTTCACCCAAGATTGAAATACCTATTATAGGTACCTATAATTTTCAATTATGTACTAAAACAACATCAAGTAATCTGATTTTTAAAAGTTTTTAAATACAATTATTCTCAAATTTATCTTAATGTCACACCTACCGTTAACTGACTACATACAACTTTCATCAATTTATTTTCTTTTTATAAGATAACATTGTTTAGGTGAATATTTTTAAGAGAATTTTTTTTGAGTTTTTAGGTTATAAATGTATTTTTGGAGCATTAAAATCCGAGCCCTACTTATCACACATTACTAGGTTGAATGGTATATGATGGAAAAAAGTTGGATATATTTTGATAAAAAAAAAATATATAAACTTATTCTATAAAGGTCTATTTACACATATCCGATCAGTTTCTGACAACATAACAATACCTACTTATATACACAGCCCTGTTTAAACCATTATCCGTGTATGTCAAATTTTACAAAACATTATCTATGACAAATTTAAAATAACAGAATTGACACTCTGGACATGTATGACATGTACTCAAGTATTGTGACCAAATGAGTAAACATGATAAAACACTTTATACGAGTTTGATTTGACTGACAGAAACACAGATTGAATAAAGCACATAAAATAATACAGCATATAGGCAGGGAGACTGCTAATCTTTAACAAGTGAATAAATTGTAAATACTTTCGTAGAACACCATAATTTAAGATTTATCTTATATCGTGTAGAACACACACAATTTGCAACCTGTAACTGTTAAGAGATCATATGCTAACACACACAAAATCAAGTACCTACCAATTTTTTTCCTGTCTCAACCCTTTCTCCAAATGCATACTATCATAATCTCTTCTATCATTATCCACATGACCATTCATATCCCCTCACAAATCACAATAACCTTAAGAGGATGTCACACACCCGTTTTTAAGGGATTTTTGTATAGGTGACTTTTATGACATTTTAAGAAAAATTTAAATCAAATCAATTTAAAGTATTTAAATATATTTTAAAAGTAATTAAAAATATATTTGTATCAGTAGGTAACATTTTTATTTTTATATAATCACAATATTTATTTAAAAAGCATGTTTTATGTGGGATAACTGTAGTATTCATTTTAGAATCATGGAATTTTTTGCAATACCCACACTACCGCCGGAAAGTTTTCAGACAGGGTTATACTGGGTAAGTATAGTATATTTTGCTCTACTCTGGGACAAGGGTCACACATCTGAAATATTTCCCTATATAGGGCAATATTTCTAACCTAACGTAACTTAACATGCCCACATGTCTAATCCATCGTAACATTCTTACCCTTTGCCTACCAACCCATTAGACAGGTGGGAGGTTTGGTTATGTTAGGTAAGACAAGTGTGGGGAGATTAAGTTAGGTTAGATTAGATAGGTGAAAGGGGAGGGTCAAGATTAGGTTAGGATTATATAGGGTATTATTTCGAATGTATGTCCCTTATCCTAGAATGAAGCAAAACATACTATACTTACCCTGTATATCCCTATCCAGAAACTTACGGTAGTGTATGTAAAGGATAATTTTATCTGTGTCACATAGCGCTTTTATTTTTTCGATAGCGTAAATAAAAGTACTTATTTATTTATTAAATTTTTTTTTTTTATTTATTTGTTAAAAATTGTTGAATGGGGTTATATAAAAAAATAAAACACTACAATATAAGATAAAATTCTCCTTTACATATTAGAAAAAAAAATTATGATTGTAATATAAATACTTTTTGAATACGATTATTCTGTGTAAAACATGTTTTACTCCCAAATAACATCCTATTAATTGCTGATATTCCTTTCATTATTTCATTAATCTCTTAATAGAACTCTTCCTTTTATCTTTCCTTACATTCCACTCGTGGGAAATACCTAGTAAAGTAAATGATAATACCTAGTAGGTGTACAATATATATAATAGATACAAGAAAAAGTGAAGTAATTGCAACTTTCCAGTTTAATTCAAGTTTAACTTTCCCCTGAAAATCGAAAAATGTAACGGTCACTAATGTTCAAGATGAACCACGTATATTATAAATTATAATATAATAGTAAATAGTACTTATATTATGCAATGGCAGCAGAAAATTCCACAATAGTGGAAAAACGCACAAAATGAGTAAATATAGACATTATTATATAATACGATAACTAAAACCTAATTTTAATATTATTAAATATAGATAGGTATATATTATATTATATACACAGACCAAAAAGGGGGGGGCCTTACCTCCCTTGCAATCTATGCCACTATAACAGTAGGAATATAATATTAAAAATTATTATTAGGTATTAATTATTGTAACTAGAATAACTAAAAAGAATATAAAATAAGAAATAAGTATATAATGAGGTAGTATAAGAGTGGCTCCATAGTAGATAAAATGAGGGAGAATAGATTGAAATAATTAAGGTATGTTTTAAAGAAGGAAGTGATAGGCAGTGAGAGTAATAAATCCGTAGGGTTGGGTATGTAAAATATGTCAATGAATAAAATGTATTAGGTATACTGTATTAAGTTTAGCTTTAAACGTTTTATACATATTTTTTTAAATAAATTTGTCTGTAGCGTCTTTATTTTTGATGTTCAAATCCATGTTTCCACACATCATAGAGGCCTAACTCAAAACATTTTACAACAAATTCTATGCACAATTCAAAAACAAAATTTAATAACACTCAAATAATAATAGATTATTAGGTACTATAAAAGTAATATTATTCTATGAAAAAAATGTATAATCACTAATTAATATGACTACTTACACAGTCAAAAAAAATGTATTGTGTATTTTACAAGATAATTGATTAAATTCAGGTTTTATACATTTATGACGTATTATATGTATTACGTAAAAAACACTTTATACACGTAAATACCCAACCCTGATTAAAGGGAATTTATTTTAAAGGAGAGAAGGGAAGAGGAAGACTAAAAAAGAGGGGGGGATGTAATAGACGAGTGATATAAGGTGGACGGATGTAAGTGAGGATGTGGAAAATTGAGTTATGTGGAACTTAAGGACTATGGTTGGAGATATAGTCGGAAGAGGGCAAAGGATAAAAAGAAGATTATTAATTATTCACATGAACATAATATTATACCCAGGGTTTGTTGATAATATTATTAGATTAAAATCAATTAATAATATTAAAAAAATATATTTCTAAAAATAGACAAATAATTGCTTAAAATTGTAATTTAATAAAAATATTTAATACCTATTTAATTTTAATTAATTATAAGTTTATAGGTATTTAAAATTTTAGTTTTGACCACGGACTAAGATACTATGGACTGGTATCGAAAGATATATTAGCGGAACCAAAATGTTTCTTAATGGCGGGCGTAAAAAATCTAGCAAAACTTTCGCCATCTATGAGCAAAAGTTACATTACTC
>JAIPRL010008415.1:0-20369 GCA_025469235.1 Pemphigus obesinymphae | reverse complement strand
GGTTTTATAGAGGTATTTATATTTTAAACAACAATATAACGTATAATGTGGTTTTTCCTATAGATAGAATTAAGGAGCCTAATTTATTAACTGCCCCGGGGCCCATTCCCATCTTGTTACGCCACTGAATGTGCTGTGGGGATTCAAAAAGTTTCACCTCTTTAGCCGTGCCTGTAATTGTATACCATTACTCGAGCATTTATGTACCTAATAATTCCGATTACGTTTGTACCACTGGAGTGTAGCTCGTTCGGTTAAGCGTGAGTTCAAAAACTGTGGACCGTCCCGTGAGGTACTTTGTGCTGTTAAGGAAACGGCATAAAAAAATAGGTTGGTGATCTTTTTTTTTTTTATATATATATTGCTAATTAATTGTCCCTCCCGTTCAGGATCTTTGTATCCACCATGGTACGCATATAATCTATCTGCTTTCACAGACAATGAAAACCAATTTATTTTAGCTACTTATTATTATTATTATATTGTAGTTAAAATATAATCAAAATAAATTAACAAATTTGTTTCTACTCTCATTTAAATCAGTTTCCTTCATGAAAAAAAATTAAAATTATTATTATTTATTATTAAATCGTGACAAGATAATCACTGTACATGATGATGACGGTTGACGATATTTCCCAGAAAAAAATTAATGTAGGTACCTGCAGTATACTTATGTAATTGACTGTTTTCGATAACACCTAAATTTCGAAAAATAGTAGGAACTTTATTTACCCATGTCCCATATAATCTATAAACGACAATTTTTTCCGAAAATATTACAATAGGATATTGATGATTGCATTACTAGAAATCTGGAAATTCGGTGTGGAATTATAAATAGTGTACCTACACCGAGAAAAAAATATTATAAATGATATATTTAATTAATTAATTTTTATTTTATTTAAAAGTAAAACTTGCAAGAGTCTTGTATTTAAGTTATTGTCTTGGTCTTGGTTTTGGTCTTGCATAAGATTTTTATTTCAGTCTTGCTACGTAATAGTAAAATCTTAGTCTTAGTCATGCTAGCTCTAGTACAGTCTTGGTCATGCTAGCTTTAGTACAGTCTTGGTCTTGCATTTTTGCAAGACCAAGACCAAGACTGCAAGCCCAAGACCGAATTTTTCATCCAATCATAAATGTGTATATAGTATCCCCTCTTTCCTATGTAGCAGTCTTGAAGAGGTAATTTTTCTACATTTTTTTTTATAAATATCTAAGGAATAAAATCACAGAACAATCAAAATAAATTTCCTCGTAAATCTGAAAAAATGGGTCAAGAAATTTGAAACTTGCATAAAATACAATGTATATTACTATTTTAAAAATTGTTTACATATTTATTTTTTTTAAATATTTTTTGATTATTATTTAAATGCCGAATCAGAATCATTTTATTGAAAGAAATAATATATCATTGCAAAGTATGTTAAACAGTAAAACACGATTTCGTGATTTCGTTTTGTTTTTCTTTAATAATTTTCATTTATTAAACGTTAATCGATTTAAATGATTTCAATAACCACTCTAAATAGTATTTAATTACATTTATTATCAACATGAACATTAAGAGTAGGTACATTAAAAATTAATTGAATTAACTTACGGTTCTATAAAAACTGTTTCCCCTAAACGAGCTATAAAATATGTACAGCCACGGCAGTTTGTCATGCATCATCAATTTGATTAATTGAAATGTAAGTAACGTAAAAAGTATTAAAACTACTTTTTTGACTAACCATTATAATAATATGTTAAAGTTACTACTCAGTACAATGTGCCGAATGGAATTTATTGGGAAAAGTACACATTTCACATTTCCCTATCGTTTGCCACAAACAATGAAACCATCGTGTAGGTAGCGATTAGTTGATATTTATATTTTGTGTAATATTCTATTCTATTTGTAATCAAATATCCGTGTTTAAAATTGCTTTGGATAGTATATATACGTTACAACTATGAGTATTATTAATATTATAATGTGAAAGTTAACATCAGGAAAAAAAATTATTGAATTAAAAATAAGGGCATTCGCGATTGACAGGTATAAATAATTAAAAATATTTTTTATCGGATAATTATTATCAAAACAATGTTCATATGATATTACAATTGTTGATGTGTTGATTTAGTGAATAATTCTTAGCTATCCAATTGTTATGAGAACGTATTATCTAAATAATTTTATGACTATTTAAATATTCATTATATATAATGTGTAGGTAGCATATATTATATATAATACAATATTAGTTATATAAATAAGTAAGTATATATTTGGTTGATTATATTTTTATCTAGACTAAACTAAATAAGTGATTATTTTATCTTTTATATTTTAATAAGTGATTAAATAAGTGAACTAAATAATTTAGATAATACAAAATGTAGGGGTTTTTTCATCTAGTCACGTTATGAACGTTACAACACTACGTTTTTATATTTAATATTTTGTATACTATAAAAATATATGTAATTATATAAGTATAAAACTGTAATTCGAAGACAAATATTTGAAAAATCTTATGGGCTAAATAAATATAAAATATATCATCGTATTATGCTATTTATACTTTTATTGAAATGCATTAAAATATTTATTTTATAATATTGTTTAAGTTAAACTACTACTTAGTACTTACAATCACTGGGAGTGATGTTGTAGATATATAACTGAACATGTTTTGTTATCACAAATAAATTGCTGAATATTGACAGGACATGGTTTATACAAGATCTATGAAATCCGTTACGTCATTAATGTTAAAATAATTAATCAAAATAAATGTCCTCAATTATAAGTCGTGACTATATGCACCATAAAGGCAATAAATAGCCAAGATAGAAATATTTTTTCTCCAGCTGCACAATTTTAAGGGCCTCCGACTTTGGTTTATTTTGTCCTAAATTAATAATTATAATTTCAATAGACCGACACGATGCTTACTCCAATATTAATTTCTATAACGTTAATTAATATTCTTTAGAATTTTCTCGAGAGATTATTTATAGTATACATTTTTCATTTTTGTTAATAATAGTATATATTTGTAATAATAGTTTAAAAAGAAAATCGCTTTATTTAAAATACAAATGTTTAATAAACTAAAAATATTGTTAAAATAGTACTATATGTACGATCTCTCAAGAATGTTTTAAAAAATGTATTAACTCTGTCAAAATCTGATCGGAATACGCATTTTGACTTTTTGTTGGAATTAGAATAGTCTATTTGAATAATTCTATACTAATTATTAGTTTATTTCATATATTTTGTCGTGGTTGTAAAATAGATCGATGGCTTGTGAACGTGTATATTATGTGTAATAGCTCCCTGTATAATTTTGATACGAATTACTAATACTTATGATCATTTATGTTATGTATATAAAATACACAAGCACAAAAGCGTAAGAATAAAAAATGTCCTATATATACGGCAATCACTAGGTCCCTTAAAATAATACCATATTTAACCTACAAAATATTATAATTTTAAATTTGGCTTCGATTTTGGCTGCCTTAATATATCGTTAATATATAGATCAGAGGTTCCCAAACTGTGGGTCGCGACCCAAATGTGGATGGCTATTATATTTTAGATGGGTCACTTAAAGTTTTGAAATCTATTTATATATATATATATATATAGTAGATATTGGCATTATTACAAAAATCTCTGAACATTTGAATACATTAAAAGAAAATCTTGATTTATATTAAATTTTTCTGAGTGAAATGAAGAGCTATCAACAAACAAATCATGACGAGTGGATTATCAATAAAAGCTGAAGAGGAATTAATCGCCATTTTTGAAAACAGTTCACTAAAAATGAATTTTAATCGAAAACATTTAATCAATTTCTGCTTACCTGTTACCAAGAAATTTATTCAACTCTTTCTAATGAAGCTGTTAAGAAACTACCACTCTTCATTATATCGTATAATTGTGCAGTGGGCTTTTCGGCGATGGTTGCTATTAAAATAAAATAAGAAGCAAATTACAATTGTCAAACTATCTGCGCTTTAAAGTAATAAATGTTGAAGTGGATATCAATGCAGTCATCAAGAAAAATAGAAAACAAGTACACCCTTTTCATTAAATATATAATAAGAAATTAATATATTTTTTAAAATTTATTAAATTAACTATACATTTTTACCATATAAAATAGTTAATTAATTAGGTATATGATATTACTGTAAATGTATTTTTAATATAAATATTATGCTTTTTCTTTATATAAGTATCTTTTTTTATTAATGAGCATTGTGCATATATAAAAAAAATAATAGTCAATAATATGTTGTGGGTCGCAAATATTAAAAAAATTTTGAAAATGGGTCGTGCTATAAAAAGTTCGAGAACTATTATAGATGGTACATCAACCAATACGTGACCTATCCCGATAGTCGATGGTTTTATATTTCACTACCGTAGAAGATGTCTTGATAATAATAAAAAACTCATTTAAATAATGATATCGATAACGGCACTAAATTGTATTTAGATATATAGAAAGATAACTAAGCTAAACTTTTATCTAAAGATGGATCAATTTGATCATCATAATAATTAATATCAAATAAATTTAACGTTTATAATTGCTTTCATTAAAATAACAAATTAAGTTGAAATTATAAATGTTTTCTTTACTTTAACATTTAACTACCTATTAATCTATTAACAATATGATGATTGCTAATAGTAAATAAAAAAATGTCAGTAAAAAATGAAAGCACATTGCTTGTCTGATAGTATATTATCATATATCATTTATTTCAATAAAACAATTTTGAGCGAAGCTCTGTATATGGTATATGTAACTATTAGACTGTCAAAAAATATTTCAAAATTTTATAATATCACCATAATCAAAATATTATTTTCCAAAAAAAAAACTTCCAGGTCTATAAAAAAACGTTATTTTTATGCTATACTCTGGAATGTGGTATCGTCGGAAAAGATTCGCCGAGTAACATTGCAACGTATGGTTTTCGGACATAAATTTGTACTTGAAGAGAGGAGTTTTGGGTGATTAAAATATAGGACGCTGTTGGTGTACACGACCGAAATATTGTATTTTTGTTGGATTAAATTTGGAATTATTGTTCAAAATTAGTTTGAAACAATAATTTTATACAGCCATACAGGTTAATTTGATGTCACATAAATATGAGTAGCAATAAGTGAATGACAATTTCTTCAATTGTTTTATTTAATATAGTTTTTAGTTGTAATAAAAAAAAGCGGGTAGTACAGGGTGGAAGTACTTCGCTCGGTATGTAGGATACTGGTGTTGGATATATTGATATTGAAAGCAATGATGAATCATTTATTTCTAAAAAAAAACGATTCTAAACGAAGAATCAGTGGATATACTTCACAAGGTCTTAAAACCTAAAATTAAGACTATTGTGAATTAAATGTTTCAAAATTGAAAATTGCTATAAATAGCCTAAAATTGGGAAAATAATTTTAAAAGTGTATTGCCATCATAATATGCTAATATACGAATTTTATGAATATTTCAAGTTTATAAATCTATTATTTCTCCGAAATTTGAACTTATTTTATACCGAAATGTCGAAAAAATTAAATAGGTATTGAAAAAAAATGTAAATGACTATTTAAAAATATTGTACGTACCGATTTTTAAAATTTTTTGTATGTAGATAGAATGGCGTACATTTAATACTGTATTATATTTTCAGATCATATAAACTAAAATATATACTATTATGAATTAAATTTTTCAAATTTGCATATTGCTAATAACAGTCTAAAAATAGGTAAACATTTTCGAAAAATGTTTTGTATTAATATTTTATGTATATACAGTATATATATTGTATCATATATATAATTATTTATATTTATTTATAAATAAGACAGTTAATAAATATAAATAAAATGAAATTTTTAAAACTATTTTTCATAATAACAGATTTAATTTTTTTAGCTTCATATCCATTTCGTTTAGTATATCCTCGGGATCTATTGGTACATTTTTATGAACTGCTAACACAGACAATCCATTTAATAAATTATAATGAACAATATATTTAGTTATAACTTATTAGATAATTATGCAATATTTGTATACTTAGTACCTATTATAATTTTCATTACATTTTTTTTGACAGAATATTTAACAGTACTGTCAGTTATGATTTTGGTCATCTGATATTTTAAAATTGATCAAAAAACATTTATATTTTGTTAGAAAATGCAATACTCACTAAAATAAATCAAGGGAGGAAGGGTTTGAAAGCCTGGTCCCCCGTGATTACAACCACTGTTATAGGCAAGACAAATAATATAAATAGCCTATATAAAGTTACACATAAGTGCTCATTCACACGAGACATTGTGTGTCCCAAAAGTGTGGTGCCACTAGAGATACATCATTATAAATAAGAAGCGCTCACAAGAGACACAGAATGTTCCAGACACAATTTCTGCGTCTTGCCAACGGATTTGTGTGTCTTGTCTCGTCGAGTGTCCGGATATTGTGTTTGTGTCTCGTACACTGGGTTTTCGCGTAATTAAATTGAAGCATTCATACTTCATATGTCACACTCATCGTACACCAAACACTACATTGTATTGTTACACATTATATTATTATATAGTAAAAATATAACATTTTCGTTGTGAAGAAGTTCATAAAATAAATTTACTTGACAATTTTATTTCGTCGTTCAACAAGTCATAAAATATATTGTTCGAAATGCCATTTTATTTTCTCGCTCAAAGAGGACGGGTGAACTCAGTTATTTTTTCCGGTTTGTTTTTATTTACTCTTATACAAATGATACAAAGCAATTATTTCCTCAACTTCCACGACGACTAACTAGTACATCTTAATGAGTGCCGTAGCTACTAGCCAGCATCATTTTGTAGTTTGTATATAGTATATTTAGAATAAGCGTACCCAGTCGATCGACACGTGATACTAACCTTCATGGAGTTTGTGACAAATATTATCAATGTTATCATAATACCCAAAGACTATAACCTTATATCATGTGCATCACTTATACAAGTATATGATAAAAAAAGTAAAATAAATTTGACATTTTGAGTGGAGGGATGAAGGACGGCTTTGGTTTAAACTAACAAAAACTATCTACAAAGCTGAATTTTAGTAGTTTTTATGGCCGGGACACAATGTGTATCGCCGGAAAAAGCTTGTAGTTCATTATACTAGTTTACATGTATATCAATTTTTGATCGATATAACTTATAAATTATACGTATTCGATAATATGAGATAAACATGGATCAGCATACACTACATAGTTCTATTTCGAATGTAACAAAAAAAAAAAAAAAAAATTGTGAACTTCGTTACTGGGCAAAATACTCTTAGTGGATGTATTGCATTTATTAAATCATTGCATTCAATAATACGGGTTTGAGCATAGCTTCGGTGTAGTGTATACATTACTTTTAATATTAATTATATTATTATATAGCATAAAACTGTAAATGCAAATTTGGTTCCAGCTTTTTTTTTTTAAAAAAAATATAAAAAGTGGCAATTTTATTGGTGTAAAGTTACTATGGGACATGCGCAAAATATTAGTTAAATTAATATATATAATAATAATTTAATTAATATTTAACTTATATTAAATTTTTTAGGTCTTAAAATCCCATTTTACCAACTATTTGGACTTAAATACCTCTAAATTGACAATAAAAAAAATCATGACTATGGATTTTCGAGATATTTTGAATTTAGTTAGAGTGTCGTGTATTTAACGCTGTATAGAATTTTTAGGTCTTAAAATCCAATATTACCCCTGTTAGTACCTAGAAACCTCGAAAACTAAAATGTCTATAAATAGCTTAAAATTGCAAAAAAATTTTAATTTTTTTAATAAACGTGAATATATTACTAATTAAATATTCAATATAAATTTCAAAAATTTAAAGTCATTATTTTCGAAATTACGAAAGTATGAAAATTCTCGATTTGACGAAATCATATTTTTGTCTTTTTTTCGTCATTTTTCGGTAATTTTTCCTTACGTATTAAAAAACTATTGAGAAAATTGAAAAATGTTTTCTTTAAAATACCAACTAGATAAAATTTGCTACCGGAAACTGGGTAATCTTGTCAATATTGGAGCACTTTTTCTGGTAGAAAAGTGTTAACAGAAAAAAAAAATAATAATAAACATCATTGTAAAACTACTAGCTCCCTCGTTATGCTCATAATCTAAAATACCGCTAACACTTTTCTAAGGTGCAAAAAAAAAAAATCATTATTTATATTATTATTATATCATAAATATTATTTGTTTTGTTTATCATGCCACTTAGTATTTTTATTTATAACAATTTAATCTTTATTTTATAATATCTAATATTGTATTATAAAATGACATTTAATTGCATGGGTATATTTTAATTGAAGATACATGGCTATATAATATAACATATATATACATATAATACCTATGGTATAATATATGTATTATAATATTCTCTTGGATCGTCAGTTTTCACTAATGATATTGTTTATAGCTGGTGTAATAAAATTAAATTTAAGATAACAAAATTTAAAAATAGTCGTCAATGTTATTTATTGTTATTGTTTTCTACTTACTGTGAATTGTCATATTATGGTATTCGCTGTTTTGTATACTTAACATGAAATATAAATTAATCAGCTGATCGACTTATTGACGATTGTTCTAAGCATGGACATATATTATATAGGTTAAGGAGATACGTACAAAATATATAGATTATATATTATATTATCTATTATCTAAAAAATATTCCGGGATCGGAAAGTAGAGACCTAAAAGTTGAACGACGAATAGACATAAAGATAAATATTTGTCAAAAGCCTATTTAAATTGCAATTAACGGTTTTAAAAAGTTAGAAGTGACTTAAAACTGGTAACCGATTATGAAAAGTAGGAGTTGGTTACCTTAAATATTAGGGAGCGGTTTTTAACTGATAGTGTTAATTACCTATTTTTTAAATATTCAAAGAACCGTTTATCCATATCTATGTATTTAAAAAAACGCTTAATACCGGTTAGCGGTTCTCAAAATTTTGGTTACCCCTATTTTCGGAAACAATTTTAAGCCCTGTAAATAAACCTAATCATAATTTTAATTCTAGTTCTGAAGAATTGAACAATGTAGACCCCATTAAATATAATGAGTTATTTGGATTAATAGCACCCTTACACATAGGAATTGATCTATTGCGTGTTAAAAATATAAATCTTGACTTTTTTGTTTCTGTTAGTAATTTTAAAATGTACATTAAAAAATCAATTTAATTTCTTTGTATAATTAAAATTAATACATATTTATTATGTGCAAATTATATTTACGTATAAATTTAATTTTGTATGTTAGTATTAACATTTTACTAATATATAACTAAATCTATAATATCATCAAGACTCGACTAACCTAAAACAAATATTCTTAGAGATTGGTTTAGAAAATATATTCATAATTATTATTAAATGTTATTTAAACCTTCTGGAAATAAAGATCATATTATTATTATATTTCTAAAATTATTATTTTCTTGATATTTCTCTAATATTTACTATCACGTTTTCCGAATAACAGTTAGCCAATATTGTTTTTTTTTTTTTAATTGTGTACATTGTTTTTCAAACGCGTGTACGTGTGTACGTACACATGATGTAATATTAAAGGAAAACAGTTTCCTATTAATTATTTCATGACGTTGTATGAATTAATATAAATTATGCGCCATTGTCGGTTTGATCGTAATCGGTAATTATTTTTGTTCGTATTCATAATTTCACAAATTGTTACAATGTACATACATACATATATATTATATATATATATATATATATATTACACAATACGAGGATGGTTAGTACATGTTGTACAAAATTATAATTTGTTCAAAAAGGGACTACTGCAGCCGAATTCCGGTTACCAAAATTTACACCTAATTGAGTCCGATAAATAAATCCTCCCAGCCGAGTCCCTAAATTCAACAATAATTGAGTTCCTCGTTATATTATTCCACCGAGGCGATGAATTTGATATAAATTTAATCAGAAAAGTAAAGATGTGGTAAGCCACTGTTAGAAAACGGTATACGATTCATTGGTCATTTTCTAAAGTCATTGGAAATGTATGATTAT
Source organism: Pemphigus obesinymphae (assembly GCA_025469235.1). NCBI lineage: Eukaryota > Metazoa > Arthropoda > Insecta > Hemiptera > Aphididae > Pemphigus > Pemphigus obesinymphae. The sequence goes on along the minus strand of JAIPRL010008415.1, from coordinate 10,196 downwards.
AATTTTTAAGTCCCTATAAATCATTTTTTAATATTATTCGTAATAATTCATTTCAAAACTTGTTCACTGAAAAAAGTAAATAGTTATAATTTTGGGTACCTAAATATATGATATTACGCGAAGAATATATTACACAGGGCATATAATTAATACCATGTATAGTTTACAAATTTTTTCTAATCTTCTAAACTTAGTTTTTTTAAAAAAAAATGTATTCATTGACATAGGTACATTTATAAATACGTTATGTTTTTTCATTTACATTTATACACGAGTCGATATGACACATCACTTTTGTATATTTTCAGTATGTAATTAACGTCTAAATGATGCCATCAAAATGAAAAAAAAAAACATTTGCGAATGTTTATTTTTAGATTCATGATCATTTTCGAAGAATAAATGTTCTTTTCAAAGTTTATAAGATACAATACAATATTCAAAAATTAGTTTCAACATTGTGTTATCTCACTGAGTGTTTATACTAATTATACCAGAGACGATATTTTATGTAATTGGTGTTTTTAAATTGAATACCTTCTCTATAGTAGTGAAACAGTCCAATTACTAAGTAAACAATTTTTATTCTACTATCAAAACCTGGTTTTGGGTTTGTAAATAATTATAAGTTTACATACCTTATATCCCCGGTCTGTCTGTCTGTAGTGACTAGTATAATCATAAAATTGTTAATTTGGTTCTAGGGAGATTACATATTATTCGTTTTATTTTATATTTTTAGATTATTGGGTAAAATACGTTTAGAAGATGGCGAAGCATACTCGTAGAGTGGGCTTTTCTCACTTGTTTTTTTACATGTATATTTTTATACTTTTAACATGAATTTAAAAATAAAAACTCCATGACAATCTCTATATCGTTTAAACTTGAACATTTATTTACGATAAATGGTGGTAAATGGTGCAATCATAATCTTACTCAGTTTTTAAGTTTTAAGAAATAATCACTTTAAGGTTAATACTTTAATTTGTGTTACAAGATTAAAACCTATAGTGAAATATCGACATGATCCTAAAATTGACACACACCCAAGTTAAAATATATTATTTGATCTTATTTTTTAACTTTTTATAATTTAATATTTCATGGGTTTAAATTGTGGTAAAATATATAATATTTTACGAGTGTAGGTCACAAAATATATGTAAAATATACGATATTTTTGAAATTGTAAATCAGCTAGTATATTTTTGATAGTGTAAAACCTGAAAATGAATAAGTTCAAAATCAATTACCTATTTTGAAAAAATATTTTTTAGATAGAATGAATATTTATATTTTTTGTGTATGCGTGTTTATTGATCTAAAATTTCTTTAATCCAATCATAATTTATTGAGACAGAGACTGAAAAAATTCTTACTCGTTCAAAATTTAAAAACATTTTCTGAACAATTTGTTATTTTAAGAATCTTTTCATCCTAATGGGACGAGTAATTTATATTCTCCATTCAAAAATATATGTTTTGTAAGTATACCAAGTTTGCATCGTGTAGAAATGGTTTTGAATATACCTCAAAATTAAATGCGAATTGCATACTTTTTGTCTTCGGTGTTTTTACATAAATCCATATTGTATAAAATACAATAAACACTTTATTATATGTATATAGTATATACTATATACTGGGTTTCAGTGATATATTTTTGTTTAAACAATTTAATTTGATTAAACACAATAATTGTCTAAATAAATTATGATAAAGATAAATATTATATTATATTTGGTGTAAATTTAAAAATTGCATTTCTTTTGGAATATTATGAATATTAATATATTCCTAATATATTATAAATATTATGAATATATTGCAGGGGAAATTAGACCAGTTATTACATATTATTACATAATTTTTATAACGATTCACATGAAGTTTATGTTATGTTTATAAAGTTATGTTATAAACAAATGTTAACGATTATATCTAGAACTTGAGATATTCTGTAGTGTATATCATTCTTGACAAGATCATAAAAATTAATAATTGGACACTTGCCTTGTTTTACTTACTTAGTATTTACTCAGACCAGTGTTATTATTTTTAATTTAAAAGTAATTGATTATGATCGATTGTTTTGGAAAAGCATTTATTTTAGTTTTGGTTCGAAGAGCGTATAAGAAATAACTTTATAAGTAGTGTAAAGTTTGTTTATAAAGATTTTCTCCGAAATCGACTATAGTGATTTGAAAAATTACGTGTTTAAAATAAAAACTATGTTCGAGTTTTCAATCTATAATATTACTTTATTATTATCAATCTAATATATTTCTCGTTTTATTTAGTATTGAAAATCAAACTAATATTTAACTTTTATAAGTAAAATAAAAACACCTAGATCAAAATGGAATAAATATATTAGTGATAAAATTACTCGTGTAGTATATATTTACACTCTACAGATTCAATTTTTCATCGTCCATTGTATGTTAAATTTAATACTTACCCAATATGTTTTTCTGAATAATCTCTATTGCCAAATATCGGTATAAACCGATGTACCGATTTAGGTTCTTAAAAAATATTAAATAAGGGTTCCCCTTCCAAGCCCATAAGAAGACGAAAATTGGATAAAAAAAACTTTCATTTAGTTTTCTATAAGGTTATTTTGCCCTGGAATATATTATATTGATTTTTATTGTATAAAATACAAAACGAAACACGAAATATTCTAACCAGGTACACTGATTTTGTTCACTGACACGTCCTCCTTCTTCTTGACCACAAAAAAGAAAGTTTAATCTATAACTATTGTATTGCTCTTGGGATACACTGTCTTCATAGCGGCCCATATTTTTCATATTCACCGTTCATCCAAAAAAAAAAAAAATAATAATAATTTTGTAAATATATTGTATTTGCTTTTTCATCAGAGATGGATAGACATAATATTTTTTGATACAAAATTTTAAATTAAAATATTGCGTAATTTGATTCATATGTGTTTATATATTTTCTAAATAATATAATCCATTGGGTCAAATATGTTTTGTGCAGGTACAGTATTATTTCTGAAATTTTAATTGCTATCAGAGATTTTACGTTTCACAATCGTGAAGCAAGTATTCCCATCATGTTGTAGTATTTTCTTTACATAGAATGATTGATAAATCCTATAGATTATGATTATATTACATCCTCTATTATAGATCATCTTGATTCACTTAAACAACCGAAATCACAATACATATTTTAAAAGTATTTCTAATCATAATGTCATCTCTATTGATATATATATATATATATATTAAATCGCACAACTAATGATCAAATAATCGAAATTTAAATTGAAAGCCTCGTATTCGGAAGGTAACAAAAACGGTTGTTCTAAGGTCAGTTTGGTCCGAAATTTGTAATGGTTTATGGGTAATTCTTTTACAAATTAAAAAAAAAATAAATACACTAATTTTTGTTTCTTTTTAATCATTTAGTCCTGTAGTTGATCGCATAGATTTATTTATTTATTTCGGCAAAGAGCTGATTTTGGTATCAATATATAAAATTGACATGGTGTCATTAAAACTGCAGCCAATCCCATTTTCTCATTTCACGAATCATATAGAAAATGTTGGTATTGAACGTTTTATTTATATACGGTTTTTAGAAATTACAATCTATTTAAGTGCGTGAGATTTTCGAATCCCTTTTATGTTTCGGTCTCTATTCATCGTTCAGTGCAACGCCATTTCGGAAATAATGCTTGCATTCCCACCGAATAAACTTCAACTGTTTATATTTAAACGAGAATTGCTGGAACTTTTTTGAGATTATTTTCTTCGTCTCTTAATATTTTCATCATATACTTTGCCTCTATTTTTACAGGATTAACATGGTGCCAGTTGTGTACGTTCAAAAACCTAACCTAAATACAGGGGGGGGGGGAAATTCCTCCAAATGTTAACTTTGTAAAATGGTTGAGAGTGTGACCTTTTTTTTGCTAATTTTCTGTATAAATTTTATATAAAAAAAGGTCAATTTATATCAATTTCACTACGTCTCTGCCTACACAATTTCCTTTTTCGTCTCCAATGTTCCAACGAAACGTGCAAATTGTATTACAAAATTTTCCCTTTTATTCACATTTATGTTGTTCTAGAATAAGAAAAAAGGAATTCAGTACTATTTGAAACTAAGACTGTTAAAATAAAATTCTTCATAATTAGGACTACTATTAATTTCCCAAGGTCAATTTAACAGTTTTTTTTCTAAATTAACAGTATTCAACCAATAAAATATTTATAGTGTTTATATTGAGGTAAAAAAAACCACACAGAAAACTACAGTTAGTCCATTCAGAGGCTGAACTAGAAGAGAAGGGTACGTAGATATATATATATATATAATACGTAGATTGATCAACGCGCGGATATTTTTCAGGGGTCGTCAATATTTTGTTTTTTTTTTATAATGCACTTAAATGTTGTATTTTTTCGGTGTATTTTTCTGAAATATACTTGTATCTAGTGGGTGGCAGAGGGGCCAAATTGCCTCCCTCCAAGCAAGCGTTTATAGTGAAAATTCAGAGGGGGACCAATGTCTCCATATAGTTATAAGCTTTCCATATATCATTATACGTAATATATGTGATACAGAGTGAGCATGCTCACCCCATTATTAACCATGAATAATAAACAAATTTGAAATTTATTTCATGTAACATTTTTATTACATTTTTATGAAATAAATAATTTTTTATAAAAGTTTAATATATTGAACCAGAATATTGTTTTTCATAATAACAAAGTTATACGAGTAAGAAATGGTTGCTATTTAAGAAAATTAAAAAACTAAAAAACTCATAAAAAATATTATGAAAATGAATTATTTCATAAGAATGTAAGTACTTTAAATTGAATAAGAAAAATTGAAATTTACGCATTGTACACAGTTAAAAGTAGAGGGGTGAAGGTTGAGCATGCTTAAAAAATCACGTTGTGTACATGTATATATATATATATATATATATATATGAAACCCAATTTCACGTTATTTTATAAAGAGCTATTTTATAATAAAACAAAAGTACTTAAATAAATTATATTTTCTAGTTTATGTTTTTTTTAACACTAAATAACAGAAATTCATAAAAATTATATAGGTATTATACTCGTAATATATAATATTATTATTATCTTAGTATACAGAGATGTATTTTAAAGTAAAATAAGTAAGTTTAAAGTAACACGACTGGTGCATGTTGACCAAATAAACCAGACGTGTGGGATCGGTTTAAGATTCTATTTTATTTAGTGATTTTTATTAAACACATTTGATAAAACTAAAATAATATATTTGAATATTTGATAAAAAAATAAAAACTATAAGATTTAATTTCGACGGAATTCTGAATTATATTAATTAATATTTGGTTATAATTTCAGCATTCCGGAGCATCATACAGAAAAATTGTTAAAGAGACGTTTTTAAACCAACATTAAAGGTAAGGGGACTGAGTCCCTCTACGTCTCCCCCCCCCTTTAACCCATGCTACCAAGTGACTTCAGTCAGCCAAATCGATTGTCCAGTCGGCTAAATCGTTAAGTTGAAAAACAGAAAGAAATTGTTGACCTTTTTATTTTTCCTTGTTTGTCGTTTGAAAGTGAATTACTTTGATTTCTGAGGGAAATTTATAGAGTTGAGTATAATTTTAATACCCACTCCGCTTGTGTAAAAATCCTCGTTCCGACCGTGACTCCATTGTGAGAAATATCTTTTCTTATAAAATCGTACTGTAAATATATTTATTTTCCAAATTTTTATATTAAAAATAATGTTTTTTAACATTTCAGATCCAAAATTTTACTAAAATATTATTTAAACAGTATTTTATTTACTTATATTATTCGGCGTTTTATTTATTTTTTTTATCTGCAATAATAATATGCTTAATGCTTATATATTATTATTATTTTATTATTTTCACACGTTATTATATAGATTAAATTAATATATAACTAAACTGCTGTTCCTTTTTTCACTTTTTTATATAGTTGATATAGATTTAAAAAGATGTCAACAGTGCCTACCGTTAAACATTTATTTGGTACACCCTGTAGGTAAATTTCATTTTTATTAAAAGAAAGAGTGTATTATTATAATGATTGATGGGCCATTTATACAATAAATGTCAATCGCGCTATGGAAAATATTATAACATCCCTAGTTCAAGTGTCCAACAAAATTGAGATAGATATTTATATAAGTATTATATTCTGTTTTAACTTTAAAACGTATATAAATTTTAAAATATTAGCCAACGTAGTATTTTTGCGGTTTTTGAAAATATTTGACATATTTACGAAAAAAAGTAATATACTTATATATAAATTTATTATAGCTTAATATATGAAAGTATTTATAAAATCATAGTCAAAATACTTTATCTTTATACTATTGTAAATTTCAACATATCCCCAATATGAGCTAAATAAAAAAACACGTGATTTTTACTTGTAACCAAGCAATATGTATTGGAATTTCCCAATACAGATAAGGAATTTCATACATTTGTTATGGACTCAAACGTATTCGTATTAGGTAAAAGTCTTAAATTCCTATTGCTTTCCATTTTACAATAAATGAATTACTGCGTGAAAATTAAATCGAAAACTGTCTTTTGATAGTGTATATCATTTGAAGTGTGAAATTTCCAATCGATGAATATAAAGAACATTTCCGGAATTTTTACTTGCCGAAAAACCACATTGTTGCAAAAACATTGCATTCTTCGATTCAATAAGAATTTTTTTTTAAACATAAAAAAAATATTACGATAAAATCACTGAAATTCGTACGAACTAAATATTAAACTAACGAAGTGACTTGTGTTGTACAATGCACACTTTACAATATTCTTTGTAGAAATGAACACAAAACTAAATGGAAATTTAAATCTTAATTTTAGTGCTTAGATCGTTTTCGAATATTTTTTCAAAAAAATAAATACTTATAATTTTATTTTAATTCTAATGCTGAAATATTATTTCACTTAAGGTAATAGCAATATAGTATTTTGCCCATCTCAATTTTCAAAATAAATTTTATAAAACAAGCATTTCCATAAGAAAATGTTAGAAAAAAGTTTTTTTTAAATGTATGTATATTATATTCTACCAAATATAATGTAAATTGATTATCTACCTAATTTAATTCATAAAAAAGATATAAAATATCATATCTATTGATGGTTTTAATTTTTATAAAATTTTTGGAAGAATAAATTAATTATACTCAAGAAATCCGTGGGTTTCTGGGGAAAAACATTTGTAGATTTTTTATCGAGAATAACAATTCCGGATAATTTCGGGAAATAAAAATAATGTTCACTGCATTTTAAATATTATATAAATTCTAAATTCAGTATTATATAATTTATAAAGTACGAAAACATGAACAATTAATTAGTGCCAATTTTCGAATACAGTTAATCTGTAGAAAATATCTTATCGGAGTTTGTAGTCGTTTCTGAATAATCAAAATATTATACCTGAAAAAACGGAAATCATTGTAAATGTTTTCAACAGTGCTCATAACAGGTTTATTATCCATTTTATGAACTGGATACTCCAAAACTATTATTGAAACCAAAAAATGTAAACCTATAATTATTATACAAATTAAAGTCGAAATGAAGAATTAAAAACATTATTAATATCAAATCAATAAAAAATCAATAGAAAAAACATCTGGTAATTAAAATTGAATAATTGAAGCCATTATTTCCCAAAAATCTTATATACTTTAAATGAATTAAAAACAATAATATCGAAAAAAATTAATAACCGGAAACCGGAAATGAGACTTTTGTTTTCGGTGTCAAGCCTATGTAAGTGTATATAGCTGAGCAGTGCGTATTGAAATCTAAGTGCTTGCATATGATAAATTATTCCAATCTACTGTATTGTAAACTTTCTTGGCTCGCAATCATCTTCTCTTGTCGGCGAACAGCGCAATAGATAGGTACGTCTAATAAATTTAATCTAAGCACACTGAAATTCCATCATCAGAGGCCAAATCAATGACAAGGGTACACGACAACTTGACTAAATCAAGGTTGAGCAAGTAAATCAATTCGTTTAACTAAACATTAATTTAATGAATATTCTACACTGATTACACAATGTTTTTTTTTTTTTATATATTTGCTGAATACATTAATTTATATTTAAAAAAAAAATTATATTTATATGTTAGCCAATTATAATTTTTTTAAATTTTTAAAAAAAATTAAAATAACAATAAAACGTTAGATTTCCTGAAAGTGTTGATTTTTTTAAATTCTAATTACATCACATGAAATTACAAAGTTGATGGGTCAAAATTTTCGAAAAATTATATTTCTTTTTATTTTGTGTTACTATTAGTTTAATAAAAAATATATTTTAAAGATACTTTTATAGGTACCTATTTACAGATTCAGAATTAATTTAAAGTTTAAACAAGGGTTTGAAACCTTAATGCTTTTAGCAGTTCCAGTTCCGGTTCCGGTTTTTTTTAAAGTGAACTTTTTAGATTGTGGTTTCGGTTCCGGTTTTTTAAATTTCAGAAAATAAGTTCCAGTTTTGGTTTTAACAAATACCGGTATTTTACCGGTATCTACCTTATAACATTTTGTTTCGTAATATAATAATTAAGAGGGATGAGAATAAGTCATGAATCACCATACTTTATAGAATATATTTCTACATGAACCAATTTATTCGTGTCATAAAATAATTTAATGAATGTTTACATATTTCAATTAGTCGTGTTCAGTTTTCATAGATTCGTATATCACTGACGGACGAGTCTCTGAGTAAGAATATTACGATTGGGTTTTGTTACGTTTCATGACGTTTTCTATGTTATGTGTTGAAATATAAAACTATCTTAAACAAGTCTGGTAAGAAACGATTACAGTCAAAATATCGATAGGTATCTGGTTTATTTATTATTACTCACACAAAATAACGATATGAATTGTTGAATATATAATAAATGAATAACATTTACAGCAAATAACACAGTTAGTAGATATGTATATAAAAGTCAGTATAAACGTAATATAGGAACTTCATTAAAATAAAATGTATGTATTAATGAAATATTTATTTACATTTATATATTTATTTTAAATTTTTTATAAGACATAATACCAAAAAAGCCCGAAAAAAACTCTATTACTAAATAATATCGGTTACAGTTTTGATTTAAGATTTTGAAAAAGTCAAATTTGGGTTTCAATAAGGATTTGGTTCCAAGATTTTTATAAAGTTCCGGTTCTGATATTGGTATTTTTAAAATCGGTTCAAAATTCTGGTTTAAACATCTAATCTGACAAAAAACTTAATCGTACAGTTCAATTTTTTCACAAAGAACAGTTTTACATATTTGTAATTAATTATTATTTAACCGTTAAAATTACAATGCACGATGATGAAGTTTGACAAGTAATAATAATATCAATCATTCCCAACAAACAAATTGTGCATAATATCAACAATAAGATAACTCTAGTACTATTTAGATTTATAAACATAAGATTAGATACCTTATATACCCGTTTTGTCTTTCCGCCTGTCCGTAGTTAGTAGTGAATAGTTTCGTGTTTGTCGATTCGGTTATCAGTTATACATATTATTCTTTTATAATATTTTTTATTAGATAATTACAAGAACTATTGTTGATTTGGGTACTAAGGAGATAGATATTATTCGTTTTGTTTTATAATACTTTTCAATTATTGTTTAAAATACGTTTACAAACCAACAACCTAAGAACGCTCACCTGTGATTTGTAAGGGAGTCCTGAATGAGCCATTTTTAAGAAATTTTAGAAATAATAAAAATTAATAACTTAAAATATTTAAGTAAATTTTAAAATTAATCTAAAAAAAAACCCCCATACCCACACTTTTTATTATTGTGTAAGCACAATACTTTCGTCTAACAGACATATGAGTTGAACAGAATAAATTTCAAAAATCTGGAAAGTCTGATCTAAATTCTGAAAACAGATTAACAGATTTGAATTTGTTCGGCCTGTCTTTTAGGGATCGAACATGTCAATTTTCTTTAAGGCGGCTCTCTGCGGGCGTGTTTTAAGGGGTTATTGTATAGGCAATTTTTGAACAATGTGAAAATGCCGTGTATGTGTGTGCGTGTGTAAATTAATATTAGTGTGTGTAAGCCCCGCATAAA
>JAIPRL010008414.1:0-16235 GCA_025469235.1 Pemphigus obesinymphae | reverse complement strand
TTAATTCCAAATAGTTGGTAAAATGAGATTTTAAGACCTGAAAAAATTTAATTTAACGTAAGTCGTGCATTGATTTAACTAAATTTAAATAAATCGACGGAAAAAAGTATTTTAGATTCTGAGCGTACCGAGGAAGCTTATGGTTTTACAATGATGTTAATTTTTTTTTTTCTCTGTTATCAAATTTACTACCAGAAGGAGTTCTCCGATCTATAGAAGCTTATATGGTTTCCGGTAAAAAATTTCATCTAGTTGGTACTTTAGAGAGGTCATTTTGCGATTTTCTCAATAGTTTTATAATGCGTAAGGAAAGACTACCAAGAATTGATGAAAAAACGGTAAATTTACGGTTTCGTCAAATCGGGAATTTTCATTCCTTCATAATTTCGTAAATAAAGAATTGAAAATATTGAAATTTCTATCCAATATTTAATTTAGTAAGTTATTTACGATGAATAAGATTTTTTAAAAATTTTTCAATTTTGAGCTATTTATAGACATTTTAGTTTTCGAGGTTTCTAAGTCTGAAAAGGGGTTATTTTCGGATAAAAGGTCTAAATATTTTTTACAGCGTTAAATATACGTCGTTCTAACTAAATTCAAAAAATTTTTAAAATCCGTCGTCACAATTTTTGTTTATAGTAATTTTAATTTTTTCGACAAAATTATCATTTTTGAGGTATTTAATTCCAAATAGTTGGTAAAATGAGATTTTAAGACCTGAAAAAATTTAATTTAACGTAAGTCGTGCATTGATTTAACTAAATTTAAATAAATCGACGGAAAAAAGTATTTTAGATTCTGAGCGTAGCGAGGAAGCTTATGGTTTTACAATGATGTTAATTTTTTTTTTTCTCTGTTATCAAATTTACTACCAGAAGGAGTTCTCCGATCTATAGAAGCTTATATGGTTTCCGGTAATAAATTTCATCTAGTTGGTACTTTAGAGAGGTCATTTTGCGATTTTCTCAATAGTTTTTTAATGCGTAAGGAAAGACTACTAAGAATTGATGAAAAAACGGTAAATTTACGGTTTCGTCAAATCGGGAATTTTCATATCTTCATAATTCCGAAAATAAAGACTTGAAAATCTTGAAATTTTTATCCAATATTTAATTTAGTAATTTATTTACGATGATTAAGTTTTTTTTTTAATTTTTTGCAATTTTGGGCTATTTATAGACATTTTAGTTTTCGAGGTTTCTAAGTCCTAAAAGAGGTAATTTTCGGTTTTAAGGTCTGAAAATTTTATATAGCGTTAAATATACGTTACGCTAACTAAATTCAATAAAAGGTGCACTTCGCTCGTGGGGTGTCAATATGGGTGGATGCACTTCGCTACTGGACAGGATACTCTTGGTGGATGTATTGCATTTGAAAGCAATGATAAATTATTGCATTCAATAAAACGATTCTGAGCGTAGCTTCGGTGTAGTATACATAACTCTTAATATTTACCCGTATGGAAAGTTCGTGAATCGACGTCTTATACCACAAAGCTATCTAATCGAGACGATAAGATAATCGAAATTTCTCGAGTTTAAACGATTCAGATAACGGACGGGGTACCTTATTTCGACTCATAATATAGGTACCTATACATATTGGGAACGAACGTCCGGTCGTACGGGTATGATAAGTTGACAAATAAATGTTTGATAGTCAGGAAAATGTCGGGAAATCCGAATACGACCTCCACGACTGCGTAAAATGTCAGTAAAAGGTCGGAAACACCGATTTCGAGATGTTGGGGTGATAAGACGACGGCTAGTTCTCAAGCGATAAGAAACGGAGTTAGCATATTATATAATAAATTACCTATATTATATTTATTCATTATTATAAAATACTATATTTTATCAAACTGTGTGCTGTGTTTATAGTATATTAGCTGAATAACCCGGCTTCGTCGGTGTGCAGTTTTTTCTGTTAGGTATACGTATAATTTTTTTTTTTATCAGTTTTTATATTACAGGTTACTTTTAGATGTCTTGACCCTGGGTGTCCCGCGTATTGTAACAACGAGAAATTGACAAAAAATTAGTATATTTTAGTATTTCGAAGACAAATTGTAAGATACAATTCTAATCAATTCTAATATAATATAATATATATATATATATATGGATATATAATATTCGTCACTCCCGATAAATCATATTTGTAGCGGCTAATACGAAACTATATTTATAATAACAATAATTTTTTTAATTTTTGACGTAATAATATTTGACGAGGAAAAAACGACCTACAAATTTACGGTAATTAGATAAAATTAGATTAGGTACAAATGAATAGCGTATAATTTAATTTAAACGTTTTCCTCGACTCTATCATAATTTGTATTCCTCCCTGGCAGGTTAACGATATTGTATAAAAACTAACAATATTTTGAAAGAGGATTTTAGTTTTAATAAAATATAAATGGGAATATAAAATAAAGTAATTAGGTGGGAACGAATGCGTACATTGGTTCATATTCTTGAAATCCAAAAGCTTAATTAACCTCTGCAATCTGTTTAGAAAAATCGTGCACGACTTTAAACTTTTATATTAAACGAATACGGTTTTTATGCGTACCTATATGTTTTCAAGAATAATACCCCTGCAAAGTGATGCGTGAAAACGTAACGTCTTCTCTCATTATACGGATCTCCGTTTTATAGTAGAGGTACCTACTCTTATTTACAAGGGTTTATGAGATGAGCTCTGGTATTATAGCTGCATACCCATTGGACACGGGTGGGATTAAATTTTAAATTATTATTAAACCATCACGTTAATTAATCATTATTACCATTACATTATTTTTAGCTAATAATAATACAGCTACTATGCAATATATTGTAATGGATTTAAATAAGTTCCTTGGCATTGAACACTTTTAATTTCATATACATTTGACGTACCTACCTAGTATATTTTCAGGGATGCCAGTACAGCGATATTTCAGTAGTAGATCGTAAAAGTATTTCTACCAGAAAATTATTTTGCCTCTTAATGATGAAACTGACTGCGGGCGTCCTCCATACTTTAGAATATTTCTAAAGACCGACAGAAAATTAATTTTAAATTATATTCGCAACGTGATATAAAATGTTTACATTGATAATAATAATAATAATATTATAGGGCTTACGGTAAAACTATACATTGTATAAATAAACATTTGTATTACATTCATCATACAATAAAATTACAGTTACGTAGTTTCAAAAAATAGAGCTTCAAAAATGTATTAGTTGTCAGAAAAATATAAATATTTTACTTTTTTACAAACTATTTATTTAACTAGGTGTGTCTTTTTCCGGACGTTTTATGTTAATATAAGAAAAAAATTTAAATCCGTGTAGTTTTTACTATTGTAAGTAGTAACAACATTTTTATGACAGTCAGTGTGCAGTGAAAAAAGTGCAATGACGAATAATACAGAGTCGATAAATGTCTCTTTCTATGCAATGAATCTATCATATTGTCTCTTGTCAATTACACTCATCCAGTATGGCCTTTTTTATAGTTACTTTTATCTTAATTTTAATTTAATTCCGTATATGTTATAATTTTTTATCGATTCTGAGCTCAGCTTTGGTGTACTATATATAACTATTAGTACTAATGTTGTTGTTCAGTATGTTTAACATTACCTAGGTATATAAAAAGAGTAGTTGTAGAAAAAAATTCATTTAGTGTGACCTTCTCTTTATTATAAAATATAATATTTATTTAGAATAGCCTAATTTAATATAAGTACATAGTTATTACTGTCAAACATACATTTAGTATATTTTATTTAAAGTTTAGTTGTCTACTATTTTGGTTTTTGAAAACTGGATAACAAAGTATTCATCAATTTTTCGTTACGCATTAAAAAAGTATTAAGAAAATTGAAAAAATACCTCTCAAAAGTACCAACTAGATAAAATATTCTACCGGAACTGGGTAACCTTGTAAAGGTCGAACACTCCTGGTGGAAAAAGTGTTTACAGAAAAAAAAAAAATAAATAAATAAATAAATAAATAAATATTATTGTACAATTACTATAGCTTCCTCGCTCCGCTCAGAATCTAAAATTCTATTTTTTTTTTTGTGTGCTACTGAAACTTTTATAAAATATATAGCTTCTTAACTTTTCTACGATTATATGCATATTTATTCGTACTTATATCGAAAAATTGACCTTGTATGTTACACAGATGAACAGATCAAATATACAATAAATTATTGTTTTCGTATAATTTTGGTTGTTATTTGGGAACGCCAAACGACTATATATATATAGAATTTATCTACTATCCATGATATATTTTATATATATATATATATACAATATACATATGTATTGGAATGACTCAATCATACATTTATCTATATTATTATATAATTTGACTGTTGGTTTCATTGTTATTTCGATTGAAATCCATTTTTTAAATCGGAAACGTATTCCAATTCATGTGTCGTCCTCTATAATTTATCTGCGTGATTTATATTCACTGTTATTAATCCATTGTGTACGCGCATTGCTGTAATACTATTTGTAATCGTTTTGATCCCTCGTGAGTATAATATATACAAGTAATTATTAAAAATATAATATTCTAAAAGAACACGTTATTTGTTGTCCTTAGCTTAATGGTCACGATTGTTACTGAGGCTTGGTATTGAGTTTTTCAACACAACTGTTTTATTTGTGCCGTGGACCATTGGAATTCGTATCGCATTTGCATATTACACATTCATTAGCTGAAAAAGGAATTAATGTTTCGGCACGAAATTACATGCCTACAGTTCTAGAAAAGTCATTCACGGTAAATTGCTAATCAACAAATACGTAGGTACAATGTGTTTACACAGGCCGGTCGCCGCTAGATATTTTCCGCCCTAAAGCGAAAATTTTAATGCTGCCTTTAAAAACATAAATAAGCAAAAAAAAAAAAAAAAGTTCCAATTATTTTTCGACTATATAACAATAGTACGTGATCGTCGTTGTTCCGTTGTCGACATTCATATTTTAATTTTGCCGCCCTAAAGCGAAATTTCGCCACTTTGAATTTTTGTCACCCTAATGCGGTGCACGACTTGCTTGCACCCTAGCGACGGGCCTGTGCGTTTATATCATGTCACTGAACAATATTCCATCACATTTGAGTGAAAGACGAACTTTATTTGATTGGAAAAATTAATTTCGATAGCATTTTTATCGTATGATGGTATTTGAGTTGTTGGATTGGGGTTTATTTGTCTTGCGTTTCATAAAATATTTAATAATTTATCTATATATAGATTAATTATATTGGGTTAGATCAGAGGACGGTCATGGGCATAAAAATGTGAAATAAGGAAAACAGTAAACTATACGTACAGTATGACCATGTGTAAGAAAAAAACTTTGAAAAAATATTCTATTGTATTTCCTATTTATTTATTTTCTATTGTATTTAAAATTTAAATTCTATTGTATTTGTAAAAAGTATTCAAAATACTGTATTGAATACTTTCAAAAAAAAAAAAAAAAAAAAGTATTTAAAAAGTATTCGGAATACTACCCAAGTCTGCGAGTACATGGTACATTCTATTACCGTTACAGTAAATACTGAATATATTATATACCTACACGTAAGTCGGTGAATATTTTCTAGACTGTTTACTTTACACGTGGTTATAATAAAAAAAAAATATTTATATAAATTTTTTTTACGTTCAATTCATTATTCATTGACGCATCATATTTTATCGAGTAGTTAGGTTAAATATAGTCTAAACAAGAATAATTTATTTTATCGTTTTGTACATTGTAATAGTGCTGTAAACTGTAAAATGGATTGTTCACGATGATATGACAAAATTATGGTATTCCATTGTGTAGAACGGTATAAGAATGTCAGTCGACGCGTAAACGCGTCACAATACGCAAAATGAATTTATGGAATATGTTGAAATCGGTTTGCCATAATATTAAATTGTAGTGTATTATCGGAAAACGTGCTTATGTGTTCCTATTTATGTTAAATATAATTATAATACAAACAATTTAGGAAAAGCCCAGTGGCGTGTTTACGGGTAGGCCGACTATGTCCAGGGGCATAGGTACCCAATTATTATTTGACCTTTTTTTTATTTATTTTTTTTTTTATCACAAAAATAATTGAGTAAAATATAATATCAGACGTTACTTATCACATTTGGCCGTCAGAATAATATAACTGATATAATAACAATAATCTATTATATAACATATTATGCAAACTCCGAGAATAGAAGGTTTTTCGTGGAAGAGAAAACTTTACGATTTTTACTTGATTCCGCTGACCGTTTTCCGTTCGTCCGTATTTCGACTTTTCCGCAGACGCGAAGTTGACGTACACACCGTATGAGCTCCGTGTTCACCCCATAGATCGCACGGAAGTAAACGGTTCCGTTTCTTATCGCTGGAGCGTTTTTCGCTCCGTCGTCTTATCACCCCGAAATCCCAAAATCGGAGTTTTCGACCTTTTGCCGACGTTTTTCAATGACGTGGAGGTCGGATTCGGATTTCCGGGACGTTCGTTCCCGATATGTATAGGTATCTATATTATGAGTCGAAATACGATACCGTCCGTTATCCGAATCGTTTAAATTAGAGAAATTTCGATCGTCTAATCATCTCGATTAGATAGCTTAGTGGTAAAGGGCGCCGATTGTCAGGCCGACATTCGATAGGGTCTACCGGTTCGAATTCCACAATGTCGATCTGATTTATTTTGCCTTTTTTTTCTCTCGATCTCGGCGTCTACGGAGACAATAATATTTATCCAATGTACGCGATATGTGAACGAAATCTTAATAAATCTTCTTATCTTCGCAACTTTTATTATTAAGTATTTATTACATTTTTTTCTGTTCGTTTGAACTACGTATATTGTACCGGGTACCTATTATAATACCCAGTGGCAAGTTCGTATTTTATTTTTTTCGGACATTTGTAGATTTTCATTTTTTTTTCATTTTTTATTCATTTTCAATAGTTTTACAAAACCCCGAGAACTATAAGTCCGATCGACTGATTCACATATATTAGGTACCTTTACAATATTTTTTTATAACTCATCATAGTAATGAATTTAAAATCGTCTGACTTTCGTAGTATTTTTCACAATTTTAATTATATTTATGTTAATGCATTCGGGTAAACTTTTATCGGGAGGACTCTCAAACATTTCCACATATATAAAAACTCGAGAACGAATAAGTCCGATCGAATAACATATGCAGAGTAGGTACCTATTATATTTTAATACACCCATATTATATTATTATGGGATTTTTCAAAATTGTTATTAAATATAATTTATGTATGTTGTATGAAACCCGTTACTCTCGGGTAAGGTTAGAGTTCTTATAAAAATCTGAGAATAGTAAGTTTGATACATTTTCGAATTACTTATCTACTTTGTCAACCTACAACAGAACCACTTTATATGCGAAAGACTATCTTTTAGAAGGCGAAATATTTTTAAAACAAATTAATTAACATTATTATTTCTCAAAAAACTTCGGTCACCGACTTATTTTGGATCCTGATAAAAACATAATATGAGGTGTATGGATTATACTAAAAAGTAATTCGACTTATATGTGGTGTTTCACTCAAAAAAAGATACACTTGCAAGGTGTCACACCCAAATGGGGTTACAAATTCAAGGTTTTGTACTCAAAAGGTGTTGAACTTACAAGTAATCTCACTTAAAAGGAGTTAAACTTACAAGGAGTTGCATCCGGTAGGTGTTGCACTTAAGCTAGTTTATAATAATATTATAATATATCCCTATACATTATTTAATAATAAACGGTGATGGCAGCGGTAATCATAAATAATAAAATTATTATTTATGGCCGCAGTTATCACTATTAAGCTGATATGGAGGAATTGTCGTTTATTGTTAAAATATTATTAAGCGATAATCACTTAAGACGGTTGAATGCGATGTATTATCTTATTGTTTTAGATCATTAAGCTTGATAAAATTAGTGCTACATAGAATTTTCCGATTTAAATTCTGAAAATATATTAAGTTTCTGTAGGTTCTTTATTAGAGAATGTTGGAAACAGGATTTTTATATTTTTGCCAAAAAATTGTAAAAGAAGGGTTCTACATTTTTGGAAATTTACAAATTTGCAATCATTTATTATATAGAAATAAAACATAATATGAAAAACGTATTCCCAACATTATCTATGTAAAGAACCTACAGAATCTTAATATATTTTCAGAATTTAAATCGAAACATTGTAAATATCCAAAATTTAAGAAGACAAATAATTTAAAATTAGTCGTCGATGTTATTGTTTTTTTACTTCCCATCAATATTATGTTATTCTGTATTTTGTGTAGCGTATATTTATTACAAAATTTTATTTTTATTTTTTTACATACTGATATGTGTATTTTAATGTGTTTTTAACTTTGTGTACTTACCAGCTATCTATTATATAGTTTTGCATTTTTACTTTTGACTTTTTAATATTATTCATTATTAATTATCAAAATAAAAGTAACTTTAATAATCTAACGAATATTCCAGGATCAGAAGGCAGAGGTCGAAAAGCTGGAAAATAGGCAGTTATTAATTGTATAAAAGCCCATTTAAATTGTAATTAACTATTAAAAAAATGTAGGTAGTTTAAACGTAAGAAGCAGTATTTAACCGGTTATTGGTAATCTCTTGTTTCAAATTTTTTAAAGAACCATTTATCAATATACTTGCAATTAAAAAAAAAACATTTAATACTCGTTACCTTAAAAAAAATTTGGAAGTGGTTTTAAGCCCTGATAATAGTAAAAAAAGGATAATTACAGAAAGTACATTGACCAAAAATACACTCCCCATATCCTAGGTAAAATCTTCCTGCTGTAGTATATATAGAACACAACGGGCCTACCCAAATATTTTGAGCTGAACACGCCGCTGGAAAAGCTCACTCTTCGAGAGACCTAAATTCCTGGTTTTTATACGTATTTTTTTGGGAATAGGAAAAAAAACCCACGGAAAAAAAACCACAGAAAAAAAGCCAAGAAAAATAAAGACAAATTATTTTAGTTTGGATTTAATACATAATATAACAAAATAATAACTAGGTTTTCATTTTTATTAATTTCTTATTTATAATGGGTATAATCACATTATAATTAACGGTATAATAAATAATTTTCAATTATCACAGATAATATTAATATTATAATATGTGTTAATGGTCAGTTAGTATTCTATGGTAATAATTTATTTATTTATTATTTTGTAAAATATTTATTTTGTATTATCTTTGGATTCTGATTATTATTCATATACTAAAGTATTCCAGATTTTTAACAGCAATTGCACAAACCATATACTTTTACTAAGATGTTTTATCATTAAGAATTTGAGAATTGAGATTATAATGATTATTATTGACTATAAGCTTTATACCATATTATTATATTTGTGATTATTGAAAATGATTTATTTTTAACATGACAACAAATACGATGAAAAATACCTAGTTATCATTATTTTGTTATATTATGTATAAAATCCAAATTAAAACAATTTATCTTTTTTTTCCTTGGCTTTTTTTTCCTCTGGCTTTTTTTTCCCCTAGATTCTATATTTTTAGTTAATTTGCTGAATACAAAAAAATAAAAAAATTCTGTAAAATGTTTAAAACAATTTATTCTGTACAAATATTTATTTTAGATTCTGAGCGGATCAAGGAAGCTTTTGGCTTTATAATTATATGTTTTTCATTATATATACATATATATTTCTATGTATATACATTTTTGGGTAGAAGGAAACGTACAGTAAAGAAGAAAAGAGGTTTTTTGATGTTAAATGTCATGGAATGAAAGAAGAACGAAGTGGGTAATATGAGACGAATGGAATAAAATATTACAATGCGTTAATAATGAAATGATATTATTATATACCTAGGTATATATTTATAGGTATATAATTTGAATATAGGTGTAATAATTTGTGTGATCGGAATTGTTGCGAAGGTAGGTATATATTATATAATATACAGTATATGGTAGTACAATGGACGGGTATGTTTGGGTTGAAATGAAAGGGACAGTAAATATTATGATATTTTGAACAAGTGTCCCTACGTTTACGTATACGAATTAATTCTGAATGATTTTGTTACAGAAAGGGACAATGATCATTACGTTTTATATAAGCCTGGGTGTAGATTCCCTGCTGCGAGTATTTATGCTGCATCGTGTCCGCTACGTGTTAAATGAAAGGTATATAATGCAAATTATTTTATGTATCACCTAATAACCATCTACAATATTATTTCACGACTTCATACAGTAGAAGTGGTAGGAAAATGAACTTAAGGTGAAATCAAATCCATTTGCCTTTCCTTGATCGAAGTTCTGGTCGGTCTACGTTGATAAGTGTACGATTATTACCTACCTATACTTTTCCCGACCCGCGAATATGATAAAATGAATAGAAGGGTATTACGTGAGTTTGACGAATGTTATCACGTCAATCACATGTGTTACGTAATAAATGAGTAGATGGAAGTGCGTATTTATACGAATAAAAGGATTCAAGCTTCAAACTTCACTATTTCTAGCAAGTGAGCACAGTATTGAATGATTTAACGCAGGCTTGACGAAGCCAGACTGTCAGATGCTTGCACATGAGAGTATCTGATATCTTTCGTACATGAATTATAACGGTCACTGTGTGCAATTGACGAAGACGGAAGGTAGATAAATACAATGTGGAGGAAATGTGGATAAAGATAGGTTTTAGATTGAAAGAAAAACAAAGTAGACTTTATTACAATAACACAGACGACGAAATAGTAGACAACGCACCTGGAGTAGGATGAGAAAACAAGGTCTCGATATCTGTAGGGTTTGATTATATGGTCATACTCTTACTACATGATACCATACATCGTGCAGTAAGAATATCGACTGACAGAGAGAGAGAGACAATATATGTGTTGCGATCCCTTTTATAACTTAGATATGAGCGTCCACACTAGTTCGAGTACTGGAAAGAGATTGACTATTTGTTTATTAAACAGCTGATAATTACAGCGTTGTATAATAAACGTGGCATATTAAAATCGATTATTATTGAATGATATTTTGTGCCTTGTATTGAAACGTCATATTGTGCGGGTGGTAGATTAGAATCGAATATTCTAGTTATAATATAATCAGCTGAGAACGTCGCGTTGTATACGCGGAATATTTAAATGAGAGATTGGCGGTATATTTGAATTGAAAATTTTTGGATTATTAGTTGCATTGCCTCATATTTATTCATGTCTGATATATTTATTATACATGCATTGAAAATATTTATACATAAAGTATTTTTGAGTATTACAATATTCAACTCAGTCGAAACACAGTTGAAACAGAGTATCCACACAGATGGTACATTTTTCTTATTGTCTCTACTTAAATTCGAAACGAAACACGAGACTTGGAACAATCTGTCGCTTCATTAATAAACTTGTCACAACTTGTCGGTTATTTGTTGCCAATTTTACATTGTTCTGTGGAAATATGTTTCCCTTTTTATCGAAACATAAAATGGAACATATGGAAACCTCAAGAAATATGTAGACATTTTTATAATAGCAATGTAATAGCGGCTTTAAGTAAGCAATTTATTTTAATTTATTTATTTTCAATTTGTCAACTTTTAGTATTTTGGCTACCTACTGAATATTCAAATTGTAATTCAGATAGTTAAAATCGATGATCCAATAATATAGTGATTTTCTTTAAATTATAATTTTAAAATATTTAATTCATACTTTTAATCGTATTATTTTTGAAATGTCAATAGTATTAAATATTGTGTGTTGGGTTAAATCGGGTTTAAAGCCCTTATAAAAGTACAATAGTAAGATGAATTATTCGTTTCCAATGTATTAACAACGATAACTTCGAGAAAAATAAAACAATAATGTTTCGTTTGTATTCCCTCCACTTCCTCCTCTACCTAAAGATGAATTCCTTTGTTATTCATTAAAAATAAAATTATGAAATCCTTTCTTTCGTTCGTTTTAAAAAATTACAGGATTCTGATATGTTTATGATATTTAGTCTAAAGAGAAATTAAAAAAAAATATATATATATTAAATGGTTGATTTAAAAAAAAAAACTTATATATTCGTTTACATGTGAGCGGAGAAGGGGTGGGGATGACGAGAATTGGTTGGTTTAATAAACTATCACATATAATGCGATTCTGTTGTAACAAATTGACTATAGCATGTTTAACCTGCGTGTCTATGAGATCCATAAACTACAGGGTGTGATAAAACATAACAGATTATATATAAATTACTTGTTAAAGTATTTATTTTTAAGAAACGATAAAAGTACGGAAAATAGCATTTTATTTATTTTAATTAAATATTTTCAAGCCGTCTCTAGTTCTTTGAACTGAATTTTTCGATCATGACCTCATTAAAGCGTTTTTCCTGGAATTCTAATTATTTTTTTTTAATTTTTAGTTTGTACTTGAATATTTTATGAAGTATATAATTGTGTGTGTAGTGTGTGAAAAGGAGAGGCTAATGTAGATATTGCTCTTGATCATGAATAAAAATCACACGCGGTCAAATCTGACTTTTAAGGTATGGCGCAAGAAATAAAGTAGAATATACGACATTAATAACGACATAATCGAAAATCAACCGTATTACAATGTAAATAATAATTTTTCAATAGATAATCTGATGATAATATGAATGATTAATCCACATATATTTATTTTTTACTGTAAGACAGTAAGTATATTTATTGTTTCTTAAAATTTAAATAAATAATTTAAACGAGTTTTATAATCGACTGTTTTTCTGTCACACACTATATATATATATATATATATATATATTAAACCATTGGAGAGAATCATTACGATTCAATTTCGAATAGCCGGTAAACGTTAAACGAATCATCCCACGACCCATTTTGTTGCCGTTCGGAATAATATGTGCGACGGCGCGTTAGTCAGTATTGGTGTATCATGTCTGTGTATACGATGCATTTATCACGTCGAATTCTCGGCTGACGTTTAATTTCCCGAAAAAAAAAAAAAAGAAGACTAAAAACACTACGATCGAAATGCATTTATCGCATTGTCGTATCACAAACGTTGCGGAACGTATGCTTCGAGAAAAATAACAATACCTATTCCATTTGTTGTTTTGTAAACGAAATGTTTTGTAATATGATCATTCTACTATAGTAATATGTGTGATTTATTGTTTTTGGTACAAGTATATATATTAATATGTATATTATATAAGTGTAAAATTAGAAAATGTCATGAAATATTGAACATTTTGATTATTCCTGTGACAATATTCAAACGTGTGTAATATTGTAATATTTTTAATTTGTTTTTATTTTGAATACGTAAAAATCAATGATCGGACAGAGTTTTAAATTTGCAGTGTTTAATAATTATAATTATAGGTATTTATTGTAATATTATACACATTTTATGGCCATAGAGATTGCTTTATGGCCATAGATTTACTTCATGATCGTTTTCTGAGAGAAAAATCAATACAGAATAATTCACATATAGTTAAATGGTACCTACGTATATAACATCTAATATTATTTTATATATTACTTTTCCACTCAATAACCCACCAAGTTATCCACACCTTCAACTCCAAGTAATAGGATTCGTCCTGAAAGTTGTGTGAACGGTTGGATCCATAAGATTCTTTCATCCAACTATGCAATGCAATATAATATTACTTTTGTATATAAAACTGACAGTTATTATTTAAAATTTATTTGCTAATCAATTAAATAGACAATAGTCATACATTTAGTTAAACAGCTTATTTTCGGATAATTATTTACTTTTTGTTTTTGGGAGGAAAGTGGTCTCGTCTTATAGGTAATATTGTAATTGTTGTGCGATTTAGGTAAATTATTCAACAATAGAAAATTAAGGTGAAATATTTGTAATTTTCTTCTTTCTATTTCAATGCCGTTCCCAAATATTGTTTTTTGGTATCTACTTGTTTATTCCGAGTCACTGAGAAAGTTGTATGGTATATAATAACTCGCCAAAGTTATTAAGTCATTAAGTTATAATAGTGATCTTTAGGACGGGACAGACATACGCAGGAGTAGCGGTTATGGGAGAAGTGAGACAGTAGGAGAATATATAGTTAGATAGTGCAGCGTTTCCCAAACTCTTGTTTGAGCTGGCCCGGTAATTAATATTTTTCCCCTTCGTGACCCAGCAAAATATTTTAAATTTATCAGGTGAGGTGTTGCGTCAAGGGCTAATTCTAAATCTAAATGATGATAAAAATATTACTTTCAATCGAAGTGACTATACATGAAGCGTTTTGAACGCGGGCATACGCGTTTTAAAATCGTGGTAAATAATCGCCCGAAATGGTACTCATGTATTTAGATATTTATAGGTATTCACATTAGAAACAAAGATGAGTGTCACGAGAATACTATAATTATACCAAGTACTTCCAATGTACATATTTATTCAGGACGTTTCAAACGTCCATAGGGCGAACATTTAAAAGTGGGGATGAGATTTAAACGCACCCGTGTGTAATCATAGCGCGTCCGCGTTTTTAAAATCGCTGAGCTACGAAAACGCGTACGTGCGCATAATACGTTATGATAGGTATATGATAATATATTTCATACAATTTTAATAGATAATAATTGTAAAAACTATATTAAATCTAACAATAAAATATAAAATGTCAAGTAATTGTATTGGTACTTACGAAAGACGTCGTAGACGTGCGTCGTCAGACACTACGGTTCAAAGTGAAATAAATATTTAGCTTTAGCTAACAAGGAAAAAAAAATAACCATCGCTATATTATCAATATATCTTTAAAGAAAAATAACTAAAATACATTTGAAAACAATTCATTCGTAGATAACGGATTAGTGCCGTAACAACCAACGATGCTTGTCGCATGCATTTGTTACTATTATATTATATTTATAGATACGGTGAATGTCATACGGGTTTTTCATGAAGTATAGTTGATAACCTCAGTAATTATTATTTATGTTGTAAATAACATGACAAAATAAACAGGTATGACAGCAACTTACGTGTTTTGGTTCAACTCGGGCAATCATGGCGGACGCTATTCTCCGCTTATCGTCATCTCAGTATATACGATTATCATGATTTTTGTTATCTTATTTTACTGCCGCCTTTTTTATTTTTTTGAAAACAAATATTTAATTTACTTTTAAGCGTATTTTATAATTTGTTAATTAATTTTTAATTTGAATGAATATGCCAATCTATGTGTTTAGAGGTTGTTTAAGTGGAAATAGACGTAAAGGTAATAATTATATTATAGTTAGATAATTAAAAATAATAATTAATGTACTGTAAAAATATAGATTTAAGAATTAAACTTCATACTTACCCTTAATTACATAAATAAAAGATTACTGAAGAAAATGTACATAATAATACTCGACGCATAACGAACACAATGTAATTATCACACATACTATCTTAAATCATGCACCGGTCTACCGAGAAAAGAACTTTGATAACATTTGGAGAAAAGCAATATGGCGGTACTTGCGTATCACAAAGTTGCCATCATACCTGTTTATTTTGTCATGGTAAATAATAGTTATTCGTATTAATGAATTTATTTTTACTAAGAAGTTCAAATTATCAAATGAAATTATAAATAACAAAATTTAATATGAGAATTTTATTAATTCTGCGACCCGGTATTATATTTTCGTGGCCCGGTAGTGGGTCGCGACCCACTATTTGGGAAACGCTGGTGTACGGGAATGAATAATATTGTTCAATCGACACCGTACTATACCAGCAAGACGGGATCATGGTTACGAACAGTGGCGTACGCAAAGGAGGGGCTAAGGGGTTGAAGCCCCCCCCATTGCCCGTGTAATTTTATTTTTTTTTATATTTCATATTGTATATGTAATCATAATTTATATTATTATAAATACACCATGGGTGCGTTCGAAAACTCTACTCTAGTTAACTCGAGTTAACTATAATCGATTTCGTGTCGTTCGAGAAATCAGTGTTAACTGTAAGGTTACCGTTCGAAAACCTAGTGTTGTTCACTGGAGTTAACTCTTGTTACCCAAAAGAAATCGCTAGGTTCTTTTAACTCTACTGATAATTATTCTTATCATATACAGATAACAAGTAATTTTC
>JAIPRL010008413.1:0-14141 GCA_025469235.1 Pemphigus obesinymphae | reverse complement strand
GATTTATCATTGCTTTCAAATTCAATACATCCACCAAAAGTACCCTGCCCAGTAGCGAAGTGCATCCACCAATACTGACACCCGACGAGCGAAGTGCTTCCACAATCTACTGACCGGCTTTTTTTTAGTACTATTTTTTGTAATATACATGATGTAACTTATTTAACACATGCAATGATGTCTGATTTATGATAACAATTTTTATCATTTTAACTACGAATATCATATTATCATAATAATGTTATATTATTGTCATCTAAAGTTATTATTTTACAAATAACAATCCAAAATTATATAAAAAAAATTGTCAACGAGTTTAAAATGATTTAATTATTATTGACAATGAAAAATTAAATTATCAATTATTTTTTTTATATTTTTTATATTTTTATTTATTTTACGTTACTTACATTTTATATTACAGTTCTAAAAGTGCACTATTTTGTGTAGGTACCTTTTAATATTGTTGTCGACTTTGAAATTATTGATGGTATAATAATAAAAATAAACTGTGATTGAATATAATATTTTTGATTTTTTTAATAAAACCTACCCATATTATTTAATATTATATATATTTAAAATGCATTGGTAGCGATGCTTTGTGTTAAGAAAAATGTTTTCTACCTATATGATAATATTGGTACCATCATTAGTCATCCACAATTAATATTATTTATTATTAAAATAATTATTGTAGTTTTGACTTTTAATTCACTGAAATAATATACGATGTGTATCTTATCAGAGTGTAATATTTAGATATCGCCAACTAGTAGTATTAGGTACATAGTTTGATATAATATACATATTATTGTATTATAGGTGTAATACACATGTATGTACTTATACATTAATATACAAATCACTCATTTGCAACACTATTAGAGTAAGGCAAAGATAAAATACAATACAAAATATATTTAATGTTTACAATTTATTTGAAAGAAAATAATTAAAAATAAATACTACTAGGTAGTAAATTACAATTTATTAGGTTACATTAAAATTTAAATTATTGACTAATTTTATTAGGTATAACAATATTAACAAATTATTTAAATCGCTATTTTTTCTATTATTTTGATCCGCAAGCTTTCAACTACAATCGCTTACAAACACAAGAAATATTAGAATTTACGGATTAACAGATTGCTTAAAGCAGAATATTTGTGCACATTCAAATAAACAATATGTAAATCAAAACTCGCGGAGCAAAAAAATAACAATAAAAATAATTTGGATAGAAGTGGTTTTAAAAACATAATTCCATTTATTGACTATAGCCTATATAATAAAATTATTCAAAATAAATAATTATGATCCCAATGTTTTGTTTAAACAACTAGCAATTGAGGTAGATAACAAATAATTGCTATTTACCACTGACTATAGTCTGTACTGATTTTTGAGAAATGAAAAATCTTGATTCAACAAAATCATATTTTTGCCATTTTTCGTAATATTTTAGTAGTTTTTCCTTATGCATTAAAAAAATATTGAGAAAATTAAAAAATTACCTCTAGATGCAATTTGCTACTGGAAAAAGGGTTAGCTTGTATAGATTGGAATACTCCTTCTGGTAGAAAATTTGTTAACACATAATAAGAAAAAAAGAAAATAAACATCATTGTAAAACCACAAACTCCTTCAATATACTCAGAATCTAAAGCAATGGCCAAAAAACAACGGGTTGTCTAAATGTATATTAATTAGAAACCTAAAACTAAAGTGTATAAAACATAAATGAAAAACCCTTTTTGCCCTCAGCGTTTATCATGAACTGATAAAATATATACATTTAATTTAATTTACACTATCGATATTTACCTATATGTGTCTATATTTAATAAAGTATAGATGCATAATACCATTAATCTATTAATAATATAATTTAATAAATATATATATAGTATAACAGAACTCTGTGATATAGTCAATGATAATACTAATATAAGTGTATATCAGATATGTGTATTATTATCTATTCATAAGTTACATTTTTAACAGTTTATTTTAAAACCATACTCTTTTTACTATTTTGGAAATTGCAGGAAGTTGCAGTTATGTGTGGCTCTCTAGCCTATACTATATATCTACTCTATCAAAAGAATATAATTTATTTATATTATTGCTGATAAGAAATTCGGATAATTTTGAATTAAGTTCATCCAAATATTTTATCTTGTGAACTATTGAATAATTTGGACTTCCGACTTTTATTAATTAGTCATGGTTTTATAAAAACGATCAAATATTAATCGATTTAAATTATCACTACTATTCAATCTAAAAAAAAAACATTTTAATATAAATTTCATAGTTATAGAAAATAATTGATCAAGCTGTGTTTTTGGCTGGTTCGAAATATTTGCACTGTTAACTGTAAACATAAATAGAAAACTCCCCCAATTGTAAGGCTAAATATACTAATCTTTACTTGTTATCTCTTTTTATAATTCATATATTATTCAATTTCAATTATTCAATTATTGGTAAGAATGGTAAAATA
This sequence comes from Pemphigus obesinymphae, assembly GCA_025469235.1. NCBI lineage: Eukaryota > Metazoa > Arthropoda > Insecta > Hemiptera > Aphididae > Pemphigus > Pemphigus obesinymphae. The sequence goes on along the minus strand of JAIPRL010008413.1, from coordinate 11,629 downwards.
ACTGAAAAACAGAAAAACATTTTACTTAAGTTTTGAAAGTTGACTAAATATGTATTTTGGGGAATTGTGGTTGACTTTAAATAAATTAACTAAAATATCTATTATCTATAATTTATTCAACTTGGTTTATTTTTATAGAATCGATCCACTAGAATATTAATTGAATAATATTGGTCATTATTTGACTAATATTTATTGGTCGACTAATATTTAGTCATTAGTCATTAGTAGACTAATTTACTTATCCACTATTAGTGCCTATCACTATTGTGAACACTACTAGATACAGTTAGAAATGTATTACATACAAGCTTAAGGCTCTTAATTAAAAATATACAAGCATATCTAACAAAAAATATGTACCTATAAAAATTGAAAAGCTTTACCTAGTATTTTTTCTGAAAATGTTACTATCATATCTTGTTTAAATCTATTACATAATAATTAGGTAGGTCCATTAAATTAGACAGTTTCATCATTAAATAATTACTTAATTATTAGATTAATACCTATCTAATTTTATAGGTATTACCTAATACAAATACCATTACATTTTTTACAGTTTAAAATAAAATGTTAACCTTGCCATAGATGTATATTTTAAATTTATTTACATTTTTAATACTTTAAAGTTTATTTTAATATTTTTAAATTTTAGTTTTCATTTTTAATCAAATGTATTAATACTTCCAGGTATTTATAGAATTATATTACGTATATTTGCTAAAAAAAAAAAATGTTATATAGATTTATATTATATTAGATAAATTTAAAATGATATTATATAATATGAATTATGATTGTATTCAAATTAAATATGTACTGAAAATTAGATACTACAAGATAACATTGATTATTTTAAAATATTGGAGTTTGTTACCAATTAAAGAGTTACTCATACTATCATTAATTATTATTTTCAAGAGTATTTCATGCCTAATATAACAGAACATAATAGTGTGTTTGTTAAACAATTGAAAATAAGATTTTTCTTCCGCTATTCTGTTAATGTTAATTTATAATATTTTTTGCTCAAACTCAATTTATCACTCATTTGTAAATACTAGGATGACTAATTATATTATGAAAATTTTATACATATGTATATTGTAATAAATTATAACACAACGTGTTTAGTGATAATACATAGTACACATAGTAGGTATGTTTATATTCTGTGGTATGTCTTATAGCATAACACAATTAGGTATATGATAAAAAAAATTCTAGCTCAACAGTAATTTTCTTGGTTTATTATTAATTAGTATGTTATATAAATTATATAACCATAACTATTTATTTCAGATATGGGACACTGCTGGTCAAGAACGTTTTCAGTCCTTAGGAGTTGCATTTTATCGCGGTGCTGATTGTTGTGTATTGGTATTCGATGTTACATCGCCAGGTTCATTTAAATCCTTGGATGGATGGCGAGACGAATTCTTAATACAAGCATCGCCATCTGATCCAGATCATTTCCCGTTTGTTGTCCTTGGTAACAAAGTTGATTTAGAAAACCGAGCAGTAAGTTTCTTATACATTCTCCAAAGATTTTTTATGTAATACACGAATTATTATGTGTAGGTGTCCTCTAAAAGGGCTCAGCAATGGTGCCAGAGTAAGAATGGTTTACCATACTTTGAAACATCTGCTAAAGAAGCAATCAATGTTGAACAAGCATTTAAAACAATAGCTCGAAATGCTTTGGCTCAAGAATCCGATGTAGAACTGTATAATGAATTTCCTGATCAAATAAAATTAGGCGGTGGTTCTACAGAAAACCGATCCTCTGGTGGTGATAATTGTACTTGCTAGTAATAGTGAACTACTAAATTCATTGGAATTTTGCTGTCTATTAATTATCAACATACTCCTTGGCTGAGATTTGAACGAGGGTCTCAATGTTATTGTCTTGAATATAATTATTATTATATATATATACAAAAAAAGAACATTATATAAATTGTGGAGATAGTCTATTATTTAATATTTGAATTTAAGTTATAAATATATATTTTATTATTTTTGTTTCTACTTATATGTATGTCATTATTATCTACCCTAATATAATTTTTTAATTATTATTATTTTTGTTCTCCATCATTTTGTTTTTTTTTTTCATCAGCTATCTATTGTAGTTTTAAAATATTTTATTTATAAATATTTATAGACAAATACATACATTTGTGTATATATATATATATATATATTAAATATTGATACATATTATTCCTTCACTTAGTATAAATTTGTATGTGTAAAATAAAAATTGCAAAAACACGGATAAATAATTTTAATAAATTTTGTTAATTGTTAATGAACGTACACTCATTTTATTCTGCATTAAAATATGATTTACTAAAAATACCTTAAGGGGTCTCCATACCACTAACATTAGTGTTAGTAACCTGTATAAAAGTATACAAAAGAGCTATTCCACGCATCCGTTTTCACATGTCGGCTATCTATTTTATAACCACGAAAAAATGTATATTTTTCACTCAAATAGACGATTCTAATCAAATTAGAACTTCGCAATGAGTACATCAATTTCAATTTTGAAAAAGTATTCAAATTTTTTATAACATTTACGAGGGAATGATCAAAGCACTTTTTAAAAATTGTTTTTATTTAATTAGGAATAAATGTTCAAAATTTTGAAAATAATGAAAACTTTTAAATGGTTTTAATTGTAGTATAAAATATAAAAATTAATAGTAATTCCCTCGAGTAAGTTATGGAAAATCCATATACGTTTTTAAAATTATTTGAGTATGCATTGTGTTGGAATAAAAAATGGTGGTGTGGAGGCCCCTTAAATAAATAAATTTCAATAAACTATTATTTTAAAAATTACCAGAATAAAATAATATATTTCTCAATCTTTGATATGTATAGTTGGTAAAACAAAATATTTTCCTTGTATATTGTATACCTACTCATAATTTAATTGTAGAAATTAAGTCCTCCCGATTGGAGATAAAATTTGCCAGTAATAAAACTAAATAAAATGAAATATATTATGTTTATGTATAGTTCAAAATTAAAATGGTAACTTGGAATTTTTACTATACATGGTATCTTAATGTATTTAATTTTAATGATCAGTGATTCCCAACTGGGGTGCCGTGAACTTCAATTAGAGATGCTGCAAAATTTTTGAAAATATAAATTATTCATATACATTTTCGGCAGTTATTAAAATTACAAAAATGTTACAATAGCAGTATATACTAATTTAATATTTTAATATTTATATATAAATTAATCGTGTATGATGTTTATTGTTCAATCTATTTTCATTTTGATACTAGTTTGCTAAATAAAAGGAAAAACTCAATTACACAAAAATATGATTTACTTTTATTTTGTAATCAACCAGTTACCCCTTTCTGCCTTCGAATGATGAATCATCAAACGAATATATTTCGCGATATAGTTTACAATATTATATTATTAAGTTTTAACAAATTATTTTGTTAAGGATTTAAATCCCAATTTAATGATTTATTTTTATTTTTATCTTTTCTGTAACTTCTCTTACATTTAATTCCTGACTATTGTTTACTTGTTTTAATAATTTTATTTAGTTTATATTGTAATTTGTTCATAATACATGTTCTTTTAGAGAAGATTTTTATTATTTCTTAAATGTTCTTTAAATCTGATAGGTACCTCGTATATAGGTGGATCGCAATCCACAAATTTAATACTATAAATATATCCGATTTCTGATTTTCCTGTAATTTATCTTTTGTACTTACTTCCAATAAGGCTTTTTAAATTTTTGTTTTTTGTTGATACAATTTCTAAATTATATTTTTTTAAAACTTGGTATTTTGGGATGAATATTAGAGCTGTACTTTTTTTATCTCTTCTCAATTTCATTTTTTTAACTACTCACTTCATTTATTTGTTTTGTTCACTCATGTTTTTTTAATTAATCTTAGAATTATGTCTTTTTTGTATACATTGTGTCCATTGAATGAATATAGCTATTTCTATGGCCATAGTCATTTTCCTTCAAAAATAAGATCCATTTTCCTCCAAATAAAGGTCTATTCCGTTTTCCTCCAATGACCATATATGCATTTCTAGATTATCCATTTTCAAATAAAAAAAATCTACTGTTACATTAGTATACCTACTTACTGTGCCAAGGGTTCATAGTTCGCAAAATTCAAGATGATAAATCTGCCCAGATTATTGGTGAAAATTTGGCATCTTCTGATATAAAAGTATCTAACAAATAGTCACTATACTGGATTACTCTGATATTATCGGGTATAATGGATATGAAATCTTCAACAAAACATAATAAAATTTCTTGTGGTCTTAGAAATGTAAGTCCAAAATGTAGTGTATTATGTTAGCACTGGTGTGTCATGTGATATAAGATGTACACACACAAATGTTTACTTAACAATTGTAAGAGTTGTATTAAAAAGTAATGTAATAAAAGAACAATAACTTTTTTCATCGGATTCAATCTTTGCGTATTTATTAAATACTACAAATAATTGTCGACGAAGTGGTGAAAGAATGCATGCACCGTTTGTTTGACGTTAAAAAAAATGGCAGTTTTGTGTATTTTAAAATTGGTGTTGTAACGACGTTGAATTACCACGTGTCGGGAACTTGAGCCATGGCGGAGTCGGATCAATTAAAGAGGTTTTCGGCTCAAATTAAAGAATTTAGTCTGAACAATGATGATTTCAATAGCTGGATGAAAAGGTTTGAACTTTTTATTCAACTTAATGAAATTAATGTGCATAAAAAAAAGCTAATGTTCTTGACGTTAATGGAAAACGGCGGTTATTTATTACTTTAGGACTTATGTTTGCCTAAGAAGCCGGTGGATAAATCGCTCGGCGAATTGAAGAACCTATTATTGCGATATATTAATTCAAAACCAAATTAGGTCACGGAACGATTTAAATTTAAAGAAAATGTATGAATTTTGTAATTTTTGGATTTATTTAGACGATGCGTTAAGAGATCAATTGATTTGGGGTATAAAAGATAATTAAAAAACCGAAAAACGTTTATTATCGGAAGAAAAATTGAATTTAAAAAAATGTGTCTATGGACATAGTGGAACTATGTGTCTCAATGGAAACGGCCACAAACGATGTTAATCAATTCCAAAATCAAGCGGAAATTTTGCATCAAGAACCAAGTAGACAGGGCCGAAGGGTTTTGGGGGTCGTGAAGACCCCTGGCTTAGAAGATAAGTTGGTAAAACTAAGTCAGTCGGCAATTATTCGGCATAGTCGATTAGTCGGAAAACTTCATAACCTTTTTTTTTTTTTGCTGCTTATTAAGTCGGTAAAAAGAATTGGTTGGTAACTTTTTGCTTATTTTATAAATTCTTGTATTAGATTTATCGACATGCAGTCGGAAAATAACGATTAAAATTTATTTAAAGACTTCAGTTAATAATATTTTAAATTATAAATATGTATTTAGTAGGCCGTGAGAAATTTCAATATTATTTAATATATAAGTATTACTTTAGAAAATAAGTGTCAATTTCTACCCAGCGATCCATTGAGAATATTGTATTAATATTGTATACCCGCAAAATATTATGTTCCGTACAAATAAACTTGGATCGGTAACATAGATTAAATATACTTGTTAAAAGTGATCATTTGAAAATCGTATTAATTTTATTTATACCTACTAGATAGTAGTTAAAATCTGAAAACCTACTCATATCTGTCACCATTACGACTCACGAGTTGGACGATTTTATTATTTTTATAATATTTAAGGTGGAAATTCATAATTTCGTAAAAAGTCTAAAATTTTTCTAAGTCGTCAATTTCATACTTCACGACCCCTCACAAATATTACTTAGCGTCGGCCCCACTTGAGTGTGTCTACCAAAACGGAAGCAGCATCCACATCAAAATACAATAAGAGTATGTCAGCGTCTTTACAGTATAGTGATAGCAACAGTCAACAACGAAAACAACAAGCGGTAAAGTCAACTATATAACAGATCGGAGGTGAGGTGCTATTGTTGTGGGTCGCAAGGTCATATTAGAGTGAATTGTAAGTATCTACAAGAATTTCGTGTGTAATAAATGTAAAAAAAGTGGGTAGAGGAGAATCTTACAAGATGATACTTTAAATGTAGGAGAATTATTTAAACTGGAACATGTAGGAATTAATTTTATTAAACCTTATTGCGTGGAGTTGGAAGTTGATGGTAGTAAGGTCGCGTTTCAAATAGATATTGGATCGGGGATATCTGCAATATCGTTGAAAAATTTAAAGCAATTATTTGGAATTGGTAAGGGGAAAAAATTGTTGAAAACTAAAACTAAAAGCATATAATGGTGGTATTATTGAGCCTTTGAGAGTTTTATTGTCATTAGAAGTGACGTCCGTGAAGTTGGCCCACCCAAATTAATCAACAAATCATTACTAAACCTTCACCATTATTTTGCAAGTTATTTGCGAGAATTTGCAAGTCCATTTTTGAAATTTGCAAGTACACGGGTTTTACGTAAAACTTAAAAATATGTAGGGGTGGGCCAACTTCAAGTAGCCCATCCATGTCGGCCTAGAGCTTCGAAATCGATACCAACCGATAGCTTTCAATTTGCAAGTGAATTTTAAAAGCACCGTGAGCTTTGAAAGTTGTGAAGTTAGCCCACCTAACTTGTCCGAAATCTTCGAAATTGGTACCAAACGATAGCTTTTAATTTACAAGAGATTGCAAGTCCATTTTTGGAATTTGCAAGTACACCGGTTTTACGTAAAACTTCAAAAACTAGGTGCGATCCCAATTAGTTCGGATAATCGAGGTTCTACTGTAATTATATATTATTAAACAATTTTTAATTCAATATTATTTTTATACTTATATACAACTGTTAGATATTATATTATATATAATTATAATTATTATAGCTGGTAAAGCTACTGTATTTCTGATTTCATATAGTAGGTACTAGAACTATAGGATGTACTTATATTATAATATATTATATAACTAAAAATTACCTCAATTTATTTGTATAATAATAGAATTAGAAATTTGGAATTTACTATTAATAGGTACCTACTATAAATATATAATATTATTTACTATAAATATTACTTAAATACCTATTATTATTAAATATATACACTTCTGATCGAGGATATTAGTATTATAGAGTGCGTGATCATTTGTGAAATTTATAAGAACTACCTTAAAATCTCAAAATTTCAAATCACTTGGATTTTATCTTAACGCGATCATAGACTCTTATACAAAAATATAATACTCTACTACAGGTGAACTAATTTTACTATTTTGAGATTAGTAGGCACTAGGTAGATCGTACATCATACGTAATATAGTTCTTAATAATTATAATTAAACCACAATTAAATGTTTTATTAAAAAATGTTTATAAAAAATGTTTAAACTTACTTTATTTTCCATCGTATTCGTAAATAGATAGGTAAATAAATTAACACAATTAATTTAGTAAACTTGAAAAAGAACCTCGCGCAGACAAATACTAAAAGATATTGAATATATTTAAAATACTATATTATAGATAATATTATAAGTATACAAAAATAATTTTTATAAAGTATTATGGGTGGGTAAACATTTCCGGTTGTCGGGAAATAGGCATGGTCATTGAAAGCAAAATATTGAAAATTATGATGGTTAAAATATAAAAATAACATTTCATATGTTCTGTTTCCATTTCACCGTCAGGTAATTTATTTTCTTAAATTAGTTTTACTTCAATGGACGAATAAAAGTTATATGTCTATAAGCTATGTATTTAGGTACCTATAGCATACAACAAATTAATAATATATTTTAATTGATGTAGAAAGTAAATTATGATGTATATTAATATAAATTGTATGTTTAACTATATAGGTAATAATTATTGATTAATAACAGTTTACAATAAAATTAAATCAGTACTTCATAATACTTAAAATATTAGAAAATACATCACAATCAGTGGCCTTCGCCGACTGGGCCCCCTTGATATTGAGCAATTTATTATTATTAATAAAATAAAAAAAATTTTATTAATAAAATAAAATCGTTTGGTACCAATTTCGAAGCTCTAGGTCGACATGGGTGGGCTACGTGAAGTTGGCCCACCCCTCGTTTTTTGAAGTTTTACGTAAAACCGGTGTACTTGCAAATTCCAAAAATGGACTTGCAAATTCTTGCAAATTGAAAGCTATCGGTTGGTATCGATTTCGAAGCTCTAGGCCGACATGGATGGGCTACGTGAAGTTGGCCCACCCCTACATATTTTTAAGTTTTACGTAAAACCCGTGTACTTGCAAATTTCAAAAATGGACTTGCAAATTCTCGCAAATAACTTGCAAATTAATGGTGAAGGTTTGGTAATGATTTGTTGATTTGGGTGGGCCAACTTCACGGACGTTTAGAAGTGAGATGTAGGGATTGTCTTAAAACGGTAAATTTGTATGTAGTAGAAGATGAGGGTCCACCAACCTAACCAAAAAATGGATTGCTTCATTAAAAGTTTTACCGGAACGGTTGGAAATTAATTCTTTGAATTTTCAAAGTAACAGTGGAGAAATTTCAATCTGTGTTTTAGTCAAGAATTAGGACGTTATAAGAAAAAACATTTGAGTTAGTTCTTATTCAAAATTTTAAACCAGTATTTTGTAGACCCAGAGTGATTCCGTTTTATTTGAAAGATAAGGTAAGTAAAGAGTTAGATAGGTTGATTTCAGAGGGGGTAGTTATACCAGTAGAGTCTTCCGAGTGGGCTACACCCCTATTGTTCCCGTAGTAAATACGGATGGGAATATTAGACTGCGGGGATTATAAAATACAGTGGTCGCCGCTTAATGTAATCACATTGGTACGGGACATACCTGATAACATAAACCGATTGATAACACTAAACGAAAGTTGAAAAAATAATAAAACATACGTTGAATAAAAAATATATATATAATGTAATGTTGCATCAAATTTAATACACACATAGTTATTAAAAAATATTATTTAATTTATTATTATTTACTAGCTTAAGTGCTTTATATATAAGATTACTACCTATTTAAAGTATGTAGGTATACAAAATTTAAAATTGTTTAAAAAAATATTAAAATATAAATACATATGTATATATTAACTACTACCAACTTGAACAATATTTTTTTATTGATGTCTGTTTTTATTTTGTACCGTCAAAAGATCATTGATAAAATGTTCGTATTTGTAATGTAGTTCAAAATTTGACGAGTGATGTTGCACTCCTCTTCGTTATACTTGTAGGGCCTCTCTCATTTCAAAAGAACTAGGAGGTTTTTCAGTATCCGTTTGTGGCACGAGCTCAATCTCTTCATTTTTAATTTCTACAGGTTTATTTGTTTGTGATAAAGCATTTAAAATATCTTCTTCAGTAAAATTCGATGTAATAGGTATATTTTCATCGATTTTCAACCAATTTTCAAAATCCAAGTCTATTTCTTCATATTCTTCTTCTTCCTCCTCCTCGATACTTTCTGCAAAACCTCCACGTTTAAAACAATGACGTATTGTTGTATCTATCACTTGGTCCCAAGCCGTTCTTATAAGATGTAATGTATCTAAGAGGTAGGTTTGTTTTGCTAATTCATTGGCGGACAATTGTTGTTGATCATTTGTATTTTCTATATTGTCTATTATTCTCGTCCGCATTTGTTTGCGATAATATGATTTTAAGGTTTTTATTATTCCTTGGTCACATGGTTGTAATAACGATGTTGTATTTGCTGGTAAAAATATGATTTGAATGTGTTTTAAAGATACATTAACCAAGTGTGCAGGACAGTTGTCAATAAGTAAAAAGATTCTATTATTTAATTGTTTATCCCACTTTATTAACTATTTATTAAAAATAACTGATGTCATCCAAGCATTTGTATTGGCGTAATAATCAACTGATAAACATTTTACAGATTTAAAACAACGGGGATTTTTACTTTTCCCTATAATCAAAAGTTTTTGTTTTTTACCTGACATACTCGCTCAACATAGGACAGTGATGCACTCTTTTGATATCTTACAGCCTTTTGAGTTTTCATTTTTGAATAAATAAGTATGCTCAGGTAAAGCACGATAAAATAACCCAGTTTCATCGACATTATAAACATTATCAAACTAATTATTAATGTTATAATATTTATTAACAGTTTATAATAAAGTTTACAATAAAATTAGATTTCATCGTGTAAATAGGACGTATTCATAAATCGAGAGAAACGAAACGAGAGAATGTCAAACGTGTCGCACCAACGCCGGCGGTGTTAACACATTGTGACCACTACAATGTGATAAAATCGAAGAAGACCGACGGGGTTAGCATTAAAAAAAAGAATGCAGATTGGGTAATAATTGCCGATGAATTTGCTGCGGGATCTTCTATATATTCAAGAGACTCCTGCAGTTTAAAAACACTGTAGGAGAACCTCAAAAGAAAAGCCAAGTTGGCGATTGCTGCACAAGCAGATAATGAATATGGCACAGGTATTATATATTATATCATCGTACATTATGTAATTATTGTTAATAATTGGTATTGTGTTTTTTTTACAGGAGGAGGAAGAGCTAAACATATTTGTATTAGATCGAGAGAATGTCGAACGTGCCGCACCGACGACGGCGGCGATAACACATTGATAACAAATACGGAATCTTAATCGCGATTAAGCATGCTAACCGCCCAAAATCGGCTGGTTAGTGTTTAATCACGATTAAGCTTTAACCGAGTGTGGTGAAATCCAATCTCTGGTTAAACTAACAGTAATCGTGATTAATATCGTTGGTGAAGTCGGCCCTAAGATTATATGGACTGGCAATGACTTGGCAGGCGGGTGGTAGTGGTGTGGTACTGCGGTTAAGTTTAGAAACAGGGTTTCCTAAGTAGGAGAATTTTGCGGACTGGAGCGGTCCTAGTATATTTTTTCAATATTAAATTAACCTTAGGGCCGATTTCACCAAAAATGCTCTAATCGTGATTAAAGTAATCGCGATTAATAGTTAACCGTGATTTAATTAGATTTGGATTTCACTACGCTAATCACGGTTTCCCTAAACACGATTACGGTAATCACGATTAAACTATGTAATCGCGATTAACGCCACTATCACAGAATTCTGTGCCACTATCAGATGGCTGTGGCTTATGATAAGATGATAATCTTTTTTCGATCATATATTGTTTTCGGCGATATTCGTTTCCGATTTGAATTTTTTTATTATTTGGTGAATTTTACGATAAAAGATTAGTTACTGCTGTTGTGTATTTTAAATAGTTTTATTTTGAATAATATTATTATGGACATACAGAGAAGAAAGCAAGAAAGCGAGAACGTTGTTTTGAGCTTTCAGAAAAAACCATCCTATTAGACATTATTATCAAGCACTACAGTGTGATCGAGTCGAAAAATACTGACGTGGTGAGCATAAGAATGAAAAACGCCGAGTGGATCAAAGATGACTCTCTAATTTCTCCAAAATCGAAAAAACTGTTGATTTTGTTAATCTATATCTAATCCCAAAATCTCGGTCATCCAGACTGTCGAAGTCTTCGGTCCTTTCCCGTATCCATCTAGGACGGCGGATGGCAAA
>JAIPRL010008412.1:0-20372 GCA_025469235.1 Pemphigus obesinymphae | reverse complement strand
CCAAAAAAAATAAAAAAAAAAAAAAAAAAAAAAAAAAAACGTTTTTGCCAAACGTCATCCGACCGTTTGATGAGGGAGAGGAAACGATCTTCGGGCGACCGATAAATATTGTCACCCGGTCTCCCCACGGCATTAACCGGATCGAGATCGAACGTATTATATATTATTTCGTACCAGCCCCGTATATAGCATATACGTACAATGTGTCGTGTATACACCGCGGTGATGTGGCAGTCAGATCATATCGCCCCTCACCCCCACCAGGGGTTTTTTTTTAGGGAATCAATAGAAGAACAATGAATGTGTGTGTGTGTGTTTTTTTTTTTTAGAACGAGATTAACACATAAGCCGATAAGTGGTGAGATAAAGACAGAAAGTTGCTCTTGTAGGTACCTCCTATATATATATAGACAATGCTGGGCATTAACTAGTTAATGAGTTAACAGTTAACTTTTAACTTAACTTTTTATCTAATATTTTATTTATTTATTTGTTAACTTAACTTATAACCTTATCTCATTTTTGATCGTATTAACTTTTAAATAATGAGTTACTTTTAATTAAAACTCGGGTAAGTTAATTTTGAATAATTGATAAACGACTATTGTTAAAACGGTCGAATAAAATAACGTTTTTCTAATAATTATTATACCTATTATAAGAATTATTCATTTCCCGAAAATGTAAATAAAACCCAGAATACCTATATATTGTATAATAATCTCTCCTTATTATACCTAATATCATATAAAATATTATAATAGATTTCCCATCAATAAATAATATTTAGGTAGCTATTAATTTACAACGAGCAATTTACATTTGTTCAAATTTTGAAGAAAAGAGTAATAATCAAAGTTATTAAATAGGTAATTAAACATTTTTATGAACGTATTTGTTGTTAATATTAATAATAATAATTATTATAAATTCATTATAGTAACTTTAATAACATTATATTAATGATATTTAAAAAATTTTAAATGTTTAAAGTTATAAATATCAGTATTTCAAAAAAAAAAAAAAAATAAAATAAATAGGTAGGTACTTAATTTATATCTGTATATCTCGAATGTTATATTGATTCATACATAAAAAAAAATTAATTTAACTTAAGTTAATAAGTTTTTAAATTAACTTAACTTTTAACTTTACTATTTTTTTCTGTTAACATAATTTACATAAGTTTAAAAAAATCATTAATTTGACCAGCATTGCCTATAGGTATACTATATGTATAAAATATGTTAACAAAATATTATATTCCTGAAAAATATAAATTGAATACACAGTACACATATAATGGTAGATTTTTCGGTCCATTATTCTATTACAAACATAGTAATAACATGATTCATACAATGTAAAATAAATATATGATATTTTATTTCTTTTTTTTTTCAGAAAACGTCATGTTTTATTGCTGTTTTGTCATATATAATGTCTTTTTCGAGCCTTAATCAATTTTAATGTATTAATTCTACCAGTATTTTCCATTAAATAAAAAATACGATTCGTATATTGTGCTTTTGCTACTTAAATATTATATGGGTTTGAAAAGCATACGAATTATATGTGATACAATTGGGATATATACCAATAAAACGCTGCCTATTTACCAGCTATTATAGTATGTATTTTTTATATTTTTCAAACCGTTTTATCATAAAAAAATTAATAATAAAAATAAATCGGTATAGTATATAAGTATTATTTCATCGTTATGGGATTTAGTCAGAAAATCTCGAATATAAATTGTTTGAAAAAAATTTTTAATGTTTAAATACTTATTTATACAGTTATTTATACATATTAAGTTTATATTTGTTTAAACGCTTTTTAGAGGTATAAAATCTGCAAGCATTTAACTAAAAACACGTAAAAAATAGAAATAAACCTATCAAGATCAAATTATTTCTTATTAAATTTTTTTATGAAAATATAATATAGGTACCTCAATACGCCACTAGTTATACCAGGGATTATACCACGATTACCATTTACCGCTCAGATTATCGTGTTCGGATTGGATCAAACATATATATATATAGTATATAATATGTATACATTCTACACCTTTTTATACAGAAAATACGATTTGCAAACGACACAAAATAACAAATTAAAATTTAAAACTATAGATACATTCGCGATTAAACGAGCATGTAATGAATTTTTTATAATGACCTATTCATTCATCGCGAATAAATTATAAATTTTTTTTTAAACACCATAGTACGATTAATCATATCTGTAACGATATATGAAAGTATACGAAACAAACTCGTATAAACACATATTATACTATATGTTATAATATATTGAATTAATTTATAGTCTTATAAACTATACGGTGTGAAACGTCTATTATGACGTCGTCCCGTATGAAAAAGCGACAAATATAAATACTTAATAAATCAAAGATAATATATTTTGTATTTTTGTTCATATTATAATATAGCAGCATACACATATTATAAATATGATTATAGAAGAAAATAAAAACGAGAATTAATGTGACAAAAAAAAAAAAATGTATTTTTTATTCGAAAACGTACCTACGCTTTTTTTTATTATACCTTCCAACACTTTTAGAGGAATATAAAATTACGTGAATGTGTGAATTTTACTAAATATTTAATACGCACTTATAATCATCTATACACCTATTGTAATTTGTGTTTTTTGTGGCATAGTTGGCCTTACAACATATAAATTATATCAATCAGTATCGTATATAGATCGTGGGGGGGGGGGTTCAGTGGTACTGGAAAATAAACAAATTATTATAAACGGAATTTTTAATTTTATGAATTGTGTTTTAATAATAAGGTTATTTTGATCTTACTGTAATGATATTTTTTAAAGTAAACAATATACATATAATTTGTTTATCCTAAAAAAAATAACGATAATAATCTTGGCAAATATTATATAATAAATTATATAACTCTATTAAATTTTATTAATTATACAATAAACATCTCTATATAGTAATTGATTAATATTTGGTGTACAGCATGATTAATTGCAACATTGCCGCATTTTAGTACATTACGTACCTACTATAAGTTTTATTAAAAACAAAATTGTATTATATATTTATATACTTTATACGCTCGTATACTTTCATTGTACAATACCATATAACTGCAATTATTAATTGTTGGTCGATAGTAGTTGTCAAGTATATATTGTTCATAATATACCTACTGTTAAAAATTAAGACTGAAGTATAAATAAATGTTTCCAATTACCTACATTATATTAATAAAATATAATGAATAAATGCAACAATTTCAAGAGCGGTTACAGGGAGGAGAATGAGGGCAATTCCCCTCCCCGTTCACAAAAAAATTGAAGTGAAATGGCGTACAAAAATACGTTGATAACCTTTTTTTACTTATTAATAATAAATTGGAACATATTTGTAAATTTTTTAAAGTCAAGGACAAAACTATGATTGCGACCTTTATATATATACCATTCCATACATAATTATTATAGAAATTAAAATACAATTTTCATATGAAAACCATTTGAACAAATTGTATATTATTTTAAAATTGTTTGGATTCTTTTGATAATTCGTAGTTAGTTAAAAAATCGTACACGGTCGTGTTCTCAAAAAGGTGGTGCATTGTACACATTCGTACAGTTATACCAATTATTTTTATCCGAATATATATAGGTAGTGCTTATTGTGTATTTTTGTTTTAATGTCAGAAGTATTATTTAATATTCCAAACCTGTTGAATAATGTAATATACAGAGTGTTTCATTAATGAGACTACAATTAACCAGTATTTTACTTTGTAAAGTGTACAAAATTGAATTTTCTTTCCTTTTTTATTTATCTTCAAAATTGAAGATTTTCCAGTTTTTTAATTTTATAATATCCAAAACTAAAAAATAACCTAAACCACGTGATTCGTTGTAAAATTCTAATTTAAAACGAGAAATAACATATATATATATATATATATACATATTTTTTTTACCAAAATTGCACCTTTGTGCACCAAATATTTTACAAATCAGTGTAATTTAATGATTAGTGGTAGTTATTAATAAAATAACCTGTATATATTTAAAAAAAAAATAATAAAAGACCCTAGGTGCGTAGGATTTGTGGGTAAAAAATAGTCGGTCAATAGAGGGTTAGGAGTGAAAAATAGACACCGTGCGCGTGTGAGAATGAGAAATGAAACTTACATGGCACCAACGTATAATGTGTCACGATTTTCATCCAAGTGAAAAGTCCTGTAGTACATTCGGCCGCAGGACAACTCTCGCACGTGATCTGTAACAGACAAACAAACGACCGTAAATTTATGCTCACACTGATGAGGAGATTAAGGCACGTTCATATATAAAGGTTATAGTGTATAGTAGATATTAGGTATGTGTACTGTGTAGTGTATAGGTATATATTATACAATAATATTATTTTACGTTTCAAAAAAAAAAAAAAAAATCAACAACCAGAAAGTACTTGTAGGTACATGATAATATTATATTATATATATATTGTCGAAACCAAAAAAAAAAAAATTGTCAGTATATGCAAATTTTAAATTTCTGCAGCTGGTTAATTTATTTATCTCCATATTTTTTTCCCTATGATTTTATATTTTATCTTCGACGAAATATAATTACGTGTTCTCATAAATACGTAGGTAAATTTTACCGAATATTAGTCAAATACTAGGTATACATGCAAACATTTTTTTTTCTATGTCAATATAATGACTAAAACATCGAAAATTAATCTATATCATTCCTGTTATAAACTTGAGATTGTAATGGCATTATTGAAAATTCGACTGCAGGTTACAAATTTCAACTATATGACATATACATTATAATATATACTTAATACAATGTATTATAGTGTATTTGCATATTTATTTAATTTTTTTCATTATATATATACATATATTGTTTGTACCAACATATTTCAATTTATCCATAGGTCACTGATTTAGGTATATCCGGCCTGAAGGACCAAAATAAATAGTAGCTCAATTAGCCAATATTACCTATAATTAGATATAATATTTGGTCGAGAGATTTAAACATTATGTTATACATTGTGCGGATTGTATAGTATTGATATTAAATAAGTTAATACAAAATAGGAATTTCATTTATTTGTTTTTATTAATATAAGAATTTATGATATGGATAACTCCTAATATATCATTGTGGATCACTAATATATACATTTTAATATAATAAATATTATCATTTTAAAAATAACTCAAAATTATAATCGTCTACCATTGGGTTATTCAAATAAATTTATGTAAGTAATGTAAATTATTATACAAAATATAAATATTAATAATTAATAATGATATCGAGTTACGGGCATATAAAAATTATTATTCAATACTTTTGTTAAATTAAAAAAAATAATAACAACAACGAACAGATTCCAGTTCATTAAAATTGAATTATGATTAATTTTAATTGTCGTTTTTGGGTATATATACAACGGAAACTAAATCTGTTCTCGACAAAAGACAAAGACTTTTATAAATTTACATTTTTCAAAAAACTTTTGTTCCGTTGTTTGGAGTGTAGTATATATATTATATTATAAAGATCGATTACACATATCTCGTTTTTATCGGGATTTCGTATTTTTTTATTTCCATGTCCCTTTGTCTAGAAAAAAGTCCCAATTAGTTCCGTTTTTCACGTGAATAAAATCGAGAAGGAGATGAATATTTGTTTAGAAGAATTAAATATTGTTTAATTATAAATAATTAATCTGCCCTTAGAAATATTTAACACAATTAGACTATACCTACATGTGTATTTTTTAATATTATATTATTACTATATTAGATACTATATATTATGTACTGACAAATAAATTATATTTTGTTAAAAATATATTCGTTTAACATATGAATGTACACTTATAAAATATCAAAAATAATTATTATAAGAATAGCAGTATGTATAATCACTGTTTGCCATCAATGTGAAATAGAAAAATTAATAAAAAATCATTTTAATTACTATTATTGATAACTACCCATACTTATAAGTCATAAGTTATATTTATTTTTTACATTGTATACTCTCAAAAACTATTTTCTTTTATCTTCGAAAAACAAAATCTACCGTTAATGTAGTCAATGGTCACCCTTATTATATACATATATAACATATACTACAAAATAATATTATAATATATTTTATAAAAAAAAAAAAAAAAAATGTTATTCTCGACAGTAGAAGAAAATCATATCAAAATAATATGGTATACGAACGAAATGCATGTAAATGTTATCGAAAAAATGGTCTATTGTGTTCGAACATACGTTTTCAAGGGGTTAAAGGCTAAAGTTTTGGCGGGCCGTACCGCACGGGGAAGTTTACTTTTTTCCCCTTTTATTTTTTATTTTTTTTTTACAGGTTATACCGTAAGAGTTATTAGCGTCTGCGTGCGTTCAGACCCCCAAGCGCACCGGAAATAAACTTGGTCGCGCGCAAAACAGCTCAACGGCTCGAACTCGAACGATAAAAACTTGTTCCCAATATGCACCGCGCGAAAGTTTCGAATTTACTACAAACACACATATGACTACAAACACACGCATACGATGATCATTAGAGTTTAAATCAACCAGATGATAAAAACAGCTCCGTGTTGCAGGTTTTATAGCGGTTTCAAAAAAGTCGAACTCAAAAATAAAATTAGACGCAAATTTTTATGATGAGGGGAGGGGAAACGCGCGCGCTGCTGGTGTTTAAATTGGGGTTTTCGGTGGATTTACGATCGAACATAAGGTTCGAAAAATGTCGTTTCCCCCCCCCCTCCCCTACCGATCTTGTTAAATTAGTGCCGAACACGGTTGAATATTATAATATTAAAGGACGCGCGCGTATTATATATGATATGCGGTCCCCGGGGTGCAGTAATGCGTTCAATTATTATTATTATACGCGCTCGCGGTCCCCAAACTTCGTTGGCGCGCCAAGACGTCCCAAACGTATGTCGCAAAAATACAAAGAACGGAAGGATGGAAAACAAAAACAAAACAAAAAAAAAAAACAAAATAAATAATACCAGAAACAGAAACAATAACGATTTATCATACGCGAGTGTGCACACATCGTTATATTGTTGTTATATAGTGTGCTTGGCAACACCCGGTAATATCGAGAGGGCACTTATATAATATATATACTGTATTTTCTTTGTGGTTTTAGCAGCTTGTATATATATATATATATATATACAGGGTGTACAAAACATAATACACCTACAATATGATGATGTTCACAAGGACGTGTATATAACGCGAAAAATAAAACGTTTGATTTTTCCTGCACGTTGTGTATGCGGATAACGTGGTATAAATATAATACTGTACATACGGTAACATTGTAAGTGTCCGGTTATTATATTATGATAATAATTCAAAATATCAATACGAGTTGGTTAATTTTTTAACTCACTGTCGTGCCAAATTCCCAAACGTAACTATACGTGTTCAATGTTCTTTCTTTTTGGAATCATACACTTAGATGCGTTATGTCAATCAAACGACGTTAATTATCGTCCTTCGGCTGTCAATGTACAGGGTGCCTGTGTGGGAGATGCGGTCCATTTCTTAACAATTTCAAGTGTACGGTACTATGTATGATATAATATCGTTTATACTCGTATGCAATATATGGGTATAGTAGTACAAATTATATTTTTCTTAAGACAGCGCAGCGCGGCCGCGAGGACTCATAAATAACTAATGTTTTGCGCAGTGATTAAAATGTCGTTAAGAAAAACTATACGACCCCAAAACAACGAAATTATACAATGCATTATATATTATTATACGTATCCGCTGTATCGCCATTATACGGTAAATAAAATATGAATTCGTGTCGACCAAGAACGCCAACAACTATTGGTTTTTTTTTTTTTAAATGTTTTGCCGTTATTTAATTGTGAAAAATCCACTTTTATAGTTAGGTGTACCTATAAGAAACGAGCGTGTGTTTTACAAATAAAAGTGTAAAACTTTATACGAGAGAAGATATGATAGAATAATGGAAAATAAAAATACTTCATCCGTTATATATTTACATTAGATAACAGCTGTTAACAATAACTTTTAAAGACATATATGTACAAGATCGAAGACGCCGACAACAGACGCCGCGTAAAGGAATGCTAATAATTATGGAACACGTTCGGACGACGTAATAACATTATTGTAACACATAGTATTGAAAATTAAACAGTGTTCGCAAGACACTTGAGTGCATAAATTAGGTATTAATATTTGGTTATTAAAGAAGAGAGAAGGGCACGGTGTATTTTAAAGCCCGTTTGTAAAACGTGCACTTATATATTTTTAAATAATTCTCTTGAAAAATGAGTTTCGTCCTAAAACTTTCTAGTCAAACTTTTCGCGCTGCAAAAATCCATCAAATCCCATGCGTCAGAAACATTTCTAATTATACACGGTTGGTACCGAACTGCGGTATATATATATACCGAGCCATCATTCATTTGTACAACACTCACGCCAAACATAAATTTAAATTTATAAAAACATAAAATACTGTAACATTGATGATGTGTAAACATATAATAAATACTGCAAGCTTGTCGAAAGAAAATTAACAACAACCGGCGTTCGCGAAATCGAAATCGAAAGTTTCCCCTTCTGAAAGTCAAATTTATTGTATTAGCTGCTTCGTGTCATTAACTACATGCGTATTATGTTCAGTACGACGTTATTAACGTTATTACAATAAACATTAGAAGAACTGTAAGTAAATTATAGTAAATCTCTATACGATTGTCTTATGATATAAAGGATTGTAATATATGCGATAAAATTATACGAGGAATAATATATCCACTTTAAATTTCAATTGTTCACGTTATTTAGTTAGTCCTATTTTCTCATTCGGACATCAAATTGTAACTGATCGGAAACCTGCAGTTTCGTCGGTTTTGAGTCAATATATAATATTATACGTCTTATACGTCCGGAATACATTTTCGTAGCCTCGTAGTCGTAGATCAGTATATATAAATAGTGGGTACGCTAAATTGTCTTCACTCGATATACAGTGTTCGATTATTATTTGATAATAATTAAACACGATTTATCCGAACGGACTTCTTTCGTTAAGCGTTATTGACAGCTGCACATATGCGCCGCTCGGCAAAAACGTGGCCGTATAAGACTCGTATATACGGTTATGTGCGCGCATAAATAAGTCATTCGCGATAAAAATTCTGACGGAAACGTGTCGAGGGAGCTCAATACTTCGCATGTCATCTTATTTACATCTTTTGAAATGTTTTTTTTCTCCTTCACTTTTTTTCCCTTCCATTCTCCTCTCCCCCGGTATCTCACCCGAGTAAAACGACACGAGCATGGCGGCGGGAAGGGGAAACAACTACGATTGAATGTTGTTCTTTATTTCTTTTGCCCCCTTCGGACGATCTTTTTTTTTTTTTTTTTTATATATATCGATACATATATATATATATATATAAATATTTTTTTTTTATTCCACGTCCTCTATTGTTGTGTGTGTACGTCGATGTTTTAAGATATTGAGTTTGAAACACACCGCAACGGTACGCGCAGACACCGAAAGACGGGGGTGGTACCGTACACACGACGTTTACGTGAGGTAATTTCAAAGGCCAGAGGGTGGTCTTCGCCAAGAAACCCGAACAAATGGCATATGACGACGTGTAAATAGACCTTTCACACGATTATTTTTGCCTCCTCTCCCCGGCGGACGACGGCTGATGAACTTTTCATTTTTTTTTTTTTTTTTCCCCGATTTCGGGAAAATCGTTCGTTTCAATCAAGTAATAGTCGGAGATTTGAAGACCGTGTGACGCGCGCGTGTGTCGCGGTGTCGCGGGAAATATGACGGCGTGTGGTGCCCTCCCCCCCCCTCCGTCCAATCAATACTTTTATGCGCCACGCCGCACTGCACGCCGTTCGGTCGGGTTATCTTTTGTAGCCGAATAAAAATGCCGGGGTTTTAAAACCCTAAAACTCGGGGGAGGTTGATCTTCTGCAACATCAATCGTTACGACGTCAAAAAACGTTATATACGCGAAAAGGGGGTGGAAATAAGAACGACGGAAGAAGGAAGCGGTATAGCGAATAAAAATTTTTTTCTTTTTCTTTTTTTAAAAAGACGTGACTTACTATATAGGTATATATATATATACACGTTTTAAAACTGACAAAATCCACGTAAAATAAAGCACGCGCTTATATAGTTTCGCGGTGTCCTATATATATTATTATATTTTATCGTTGATAAATTTGCACCAGAGTTACTACCTACATTAATTCTCGGCGTGATTTACTTGTATATCGCATTTACCGCATTAAATCTCATAAACGTATAGATAAACAATAAATCGTGGAATTAAAAAAAATGACAACTCGTGCACTATTGTAATGTCATCATTGTACCGCGATATATACAAAATAATATAGGAGGTAGCTACAGTAGCAGGTTGTCTCGGAAAAGTCGAAACGCGAAATTAAATTAATACAATTGAACTGAAAACACGTTCGCGAGAATTAGCGCGTTTCGCAAACATATAGGTATTATATACAAAACTGTTGAGATTAAATTGTGTTCTGCAAAGTTCATGACTACGCAAAACTATACGAGTTTAAGTACACCTCTACATATACATTTACACGTCGCCTTTTATTTTACACGACGACAATTCGAGTCAGGTGTATGGGACTCAAAGAAACCGAGTTTTAAATCCTATACAATACACGGTCGTAGCAAGTCGTTTTTTAACGTACGAAATGCACTACCTATATATATATAGTACCTATACCTACAAAATGCATGTCGGTATTTAAATATTTTCAGACTGTAAATTAGCACAACTCTTTCTCTACATTACACTCGAAAAAATCACATGCACACTGCAACTTTTGTTGTGTTCCGCCGTATACATAACCTATATGTATAATGTGTATAGTAAAAAACAAAAAAGAAACTGCCGGTTTCGTTTTATTTTTTAGTATGATTTTTTTTGTTTTTTCTTCAAAGTTAAAACGTCAACATCACCGGTTTGTTTACGGCTTTATGAACGCATTTTCTAGCGGCAGCTGAACTTTTTCCCCGGCCATATCTGACAACCGCAGCCGTCATGAAAGGGCAATTTTTTTTTTTTTTGTTTATATAAGATACACAGTGAGTTAATTTAAATATAATACACATAGGTATCATATTGTATAACGGCTTTTTTCTACCCCCGTTGGTTTTAATTATATACGTTTGTTATATATACTCGCATTGCTATAATTAAACAATATAAGATATTTCAAGTATATTATACGCAGCGTAGTTGTGTTCCGTTTCAAATAATGTGCATATATTTAAATACAATTTATGATAATGTATTTGTCGTTAACGATAATGATAATAATTAGGTAACGATTTAGCCATCTCGAATTTCCGTTTAATCGATTTTCGGTCAAAGTATATTTCTACATCTCAGATTTCAGAAGTATAAAGATATATTAATCTATTCAACATTTCAAGGACGATAAAAAAAAATTCACGTGCGTATGATTTTTTAGACATTCATATTTATTGCCATTCACTATATTGTAAAACAATAATAAAAACAACTAACAACTAAAATTTGTCTTTAAAAATTTAATCAAACTTATGCCATAGTACAAATACCATATACAAGTCATATTATGATCCAAGTCTACTGTCCTAAAGGCACACTAACGATAAATGTCTCATAGTGTAAATGTGTGTAATGAATATAGACTACCATGTTTTGATCGTAGTTGAATATAGATCATTGTTAAAATACAGAATGTATTTAGAAATAATACTTTTGGGGGCTTTTATAACATTGGCTCAAAATTTGCATTGAATAATAATTCTCTCTAAAAAAGTAGATACGTGCCATTTTTCTTCTGAGGTACAGATTTGGTAATGATAAAAGAGACACAATATTATGTTCAGAAGGTCTATACCTAATATTTTACTGTAAATATCTGAAATCGTTCAGAATTGGTATTGACAAATATAAAACTATAATTTTGACTTAGCTGTTCAGAAACTTTACCTTTAATTTTTAATTAAAATAAATCAGTAAAAATTATAGTTTAGTGCCTAAATCCCTAGTTTTTGGGATTCCAAGCATAAGCTTAGACACTTTATATCTCCGTTTTGTCCATCCGTCTGTTTGTCTGTCCGTAGTTACAAGTTTGTTGATTTGGTTACTAGAAATATTATTAATTTTGTTCTATAATATTTTTACATTATCGTTTAAAATACGTTTAGAAAAAGTAAATTTAGTGAGTTCGTAGAATGCTAAATAAGTTAATAAGGCTCTTTAAGTTGTTATTTATTAGTGATATTATGAATAAAAAAAAGCCGGTCAGTAGGGGATGGAAACACATCGATCGTTGGGTAGTATACATTGTGGATATATTGAATTTGAAAGCAATGATTTCTTTCTAAAAAAACGATTCTGAGCGAAGCCTGGGTGGATATACTTGACAATTACTATGCAGATTATACTAATAATATATATATACCAGATGAATTATCCGGCGTTGCCTGGATTAGATTGTTTTGTTTTAAATATTTTTTTAATCTTTATAGAAACTTTTCTGTATATGTATAGCAATCTTATGCAACTTTTTTTGCCCCAGTGTTTAGCATTTTACATATTCTATTTGCTTAATCCATTTTAATAAAATTTTATATATTTACAAATACCACAGAATTTGACATCAGCGCCACCTATGGTACACAAACGTCTGCAGAAGGTCAATTATTCATAAACTTCTTAGAAGGATTTAATGGTCAATTATTCATAAACTTTTTTTCATTTTAAAAAATATTGGGGAGGGGTGAAATTTTGGGGTTATATGTAATGATATACGAAAAATCTTTAAAAAATAATAAAATTTTTTTTTCTAAAACCCAAATGGACCTCCACCTAAAGGGTCCAATTGTGAATCTAAACCATCCAAGTACCCACTCTAACATACACAAAAAATTTCATTAAAATCGGTCCAGCCGTTTAGGAGGAGTTCGAATACTTACACACGGGCACAAAAGAAATATATATATATATAATGATATGATAATATTATAATGATTAAAAAAAGTGCAAAATATTGTATGGATGTTTAGGAATTCGAACCGAGGACGAAAACGAGCCCAATCTCGTCGGGTGATTTTCTTATCTATATGACAATAATTCTTATCGTCTGTAATAGCTCGGTGTCAATAAATTGATTTATTATAGTTTTTCTAATAATTATTATGATATTTTTTTAATAATTTTTACCCATCTTTATTTTATATATATATATATATATAGTATATGCATAAGTATATAGGTATATAGTTCGTCATCATGCCCCTCTATTATTTAAAAAAACTTCGCGTTCTGTTATTACAGTCTGAGTTTCTATTACTTACTATTTAATATTACTATTATTATATATATATTATTACTAATTACTACCTAGTTATTTACGTATACACAGTGCTCGAATTGGCAAAACAAAAGTAGGGGGACTCTATTTACTTTTAAAAAAAGAGCGTCCCCATCACTTATACACTATTACACTATTTTAGCATAGTTTCTTCTGCTTCTCTCTAAAAATAGTAGAGGTACGCTAAGATTTCTGAAAAATTAGTTGAGGTACTCAGTCCCCCCGCGTCCCCCTCCAATTCGAGCACTGCCGATAGGCTATAGTTAGTAATTGACATTATTATTATTATTATTATTGTACATTGGGTCCATCTTGTTTATTATAAATAAATATATATATATAAATAGTTTGAGAACATGTGTGCAGGTATAAGCAATTTAGCGAAATACCGACTAGTGAGTACCTATTTGGCTATAGACTTCGGAAATCGCTAAAAACGACAAGTCTACACAGTGTACATATCTATACGTAGATAAAAATTGTCACGAGTCACGAAATTTTGGGTAAAAAGGATAATATGATGTTATGCTTGAATAGTGAAATCGTCAAAATGGCTTTCGTGAAATGCGTGTACTAAAAATATACTCGAAACGACACCGGTGAGTGAGGGGACCACCCACAATATATAAGTCGAGTGATATTTTATTCACGGTGGCAATTAACGGTGGGCACACGGTCGCTGTACTCGGGCCGTGTAGATCGCAGAGTCAGATTTGCCTCCGGCCCGAATACCATACGGCGGAGATAATAATATTATATCGTTGTCACGTTCGTTATTATCTAAAAAAAAAAAGAAAAAAAAATAATAAATAAATAAATAAATAAATAATGCGAGCGGAAAGAAAAGCACAAAAGAGTGGTAAACATCTCCGTTTAGGATATTATGCCGTTTTAAGTACAGATTTCCAGCGAACGAATTAAAACAAGCCAAGATCTTCAAAAGTAGATATACTTTAAATACTCGCTCCGGGGCTCACTCTCCGCCATAAAACGAATGCCCTTCCCCGCGCAAAGTTTCCACTCCGTGTTCGTAGCACCCGGAGCACGTCAAAACTTTCGTATTTTACCGTTCGAATAACACGATATTTTATTTCACGTTATCTTTGAATTTGTTTTTGTTTTTTTTGCGTATCATTTGCCGATATAAGAAGTTCGGTAATTTCGCCCAATTCTCGAATTACCACCTCACAATATGTTTGTACTTAATACTATTTAGCGGTAAAAATTTGTAAGGGAGAGAGTGGACGTAGACGGAGACTTGGACGGGGACGTGAAGAATATTTAACCAGGAAAAATATTCGAATCTAAGTGCATACTTTAATTGAATCCGCAGAAACATACTGCAGTAGCTGAAAATATTGGGTTTAATTTAATAATTAAATTTTGGTACCGTAAGAACAATTAAAAAATAAAATGTAGATTTTTTTTTTTTTGTGTTATGTACGTCATCACTTTTTTGGGTAGAAAGAGTCGTGTACGAGATTTTGGTAATTGAATGGATTTTTGATTGGAAATCTGTTTTAATTGGTACCGAATCGATAAACTATTTTGATAAAACATGCCGAAAATAATATTATATCGAATTTCGATCAGAATCGTTTTTCGAATGTAATAATTTATCTTTGCTTTCAAATCAAAAATAATAATAATAATAATAGACTATCCTGACCGAGAACTAAAGGACCAAGTTACACCACCTATTTCTAAATGGCTTTAATTATAATACATATAAATATTTAATATTTAACATAATTCCTAGTGCCCAACATAAATTATAATATACACAAACAAATGACTTTTTTTAATAAATTTTAATAATATGATCATTTTGTTACAAGAATATTTATGGATAATAACTACTTAGATAGGTTTGAGCACTTTAAGCACGTATTTAAACAACTATGTAGTATGCTGTCGTCTTAAAGTGCGATTAAAAACTAACCGTCTGACGCCTTTCCTTGCTTTGAATGGGGTTCTCTGCCTGAAACTTGCGGTTTTTTCATAGTATGGGAAATTTTTGAATGAAGTTTATGACTTTGGTTGAGATTGGGCGGTTTCTTTATTGTTAGAAAGTAATTATTGTTCTTGTGTGAGATCTTGTGTGTGTGTGTGTGTCTTGGTGTTTAGATCTTTGCCAGGTGTGGTCGCGGTTACTAATGGCTGAAATAAGTGGAGCAGAGAGTTCATGATGCTTACCTTAATTTTAGATTTTAGTGTTTCGTTTTTGATGAAAAAGACTCTTGTTGTGTTTCGAGGATGTTTATGAACCATGGCTGACCCATGGTTCTCAGAATTCTTGACTAGAAAGCTTCTAGTTTTTTCCAACATGATGACTGACAGGTCCAAACATGGTCAGTGTTCAATAAATATACTACGAGTACAACAGGAGATTTATCGTCTTCTTTTTATTTTATTTTTTAATATTTCTCAAATATTCTCTATATATCTGAACCTGTAACATCTATATTTATTTTTGTTTGACCTACATAATATTTATCGTATTTCTCACATTAAATTTAATAAATGCTCAATTCCCCTCCCTTTCTCTATTTAATCTTTTAGATTTCCTAATAAAGGTTTCAAATTATTATTTTTAGTTGTTACTTTATTAATCCCATAGTCTTAAAAAATCTTTAGAAAATCATCTGATATTACAGTATAGAATACCATAGTAGACCTTATTATTTTTTGCTCTAACCCAATTTTTTCGATCATTTTTGTTTTTTGTAAGTATTTTTAAAATTAAATCTTGTTCGTATCCATTACATTTAGCGATTCAATTGTTAATTTTAATTCTTTGACCAAGTATTTTTATTCAAAGGGATATTATATAATTTGAAAACCATACTATTAAATGCTGCCTATTTTTGTTGTTTTCGTGTGATTCGAGTGATTCAATTTTTGGATTTCTAAATACAAGTTTAGTCACTTTATAGCCCCGTTGAGTCCGTCCGTCCTATCGTACCATTTTTATAGTTACTAGTACATAGTTATGAGGGACATTGTTGATTTAACAATTGATTATCCTGAAATTTTATTATTCATATAATGTTACTAGGGTAAAAGAAACCGAGAAATCTAACACATAGAGATTGTTTTTTCTAAAGTCTATTCGTCTGTCTTCACAAATCATTACCGTGGTTGGCAATTTCAATACTCGTATTTTTGGTTTAGGATTATATACTTAAATATACATTGGGTCAAATAATTATTGCTTTAAAAATGCTTTTGGAATTATAGTTAATTGTTTAAAATACGTGTAGGAACCGGGAATTCAGCACAATCGCAAGATAGGCTTCCTATATGATATGAGCTTGTTATATAGATGAATGTATGTGTTGTCTTTTGATGAATTTTAATTTGTTATCCACTCTTATTAACAAATCTAGGAACGGTAATATTTTCTTCGACTTCTTTTTCGTATGTAAATTTTATTGAAGAATATTGAAAGTATATACTATTTGTAGGAATGAATCGTTATAGAATGTTTTCTCTACTATTGCAAGAATATCGTCTACATACCCAACCCAGATTTTTGGAAAATTGTAATTAGTATTTTTAATGTTAATTTCGAAGCTACTCGTGAAAATTTTGACGAAAAAAGGTGATAAAGCGTTGCCTGTATTGCTGTTCGTGTATGATACTAATTTTCAGATGGAATGTTAAAAGGATTGTGTGAATTTCAATTTGTTTAATAATTACTACACAATTATTACAGTATTTCATTTTATTTGCTAAATTTAACACTATGATAAACACAATATCTATATAATGTATGTAAATAATGATTGTATTTTTGCCGATAACTGTATTTCAATGGGCTTATAGGATATAACTATAAACTTTTTTGCCATTGTATTTGTCTTTTCTACAATGATGCGTACGTCATATTTTATCGTGTACGATTACAATATCAAAATATACTATGGAAAAGCAAACATCATATTATATTTTTATAATATCGTGTTCATTGATTTATGGCTGAATTAACTTATCTGCTGGTACGTATCATCATCATAATAACTCACGTAGAAGGGTGATTTTAAATCGGGGTAAACTGAATTACCTATCACAATGGTGTATTTTTCGAATATTTGAAAAAGGAGGGGAAAAATTTACCAGCATTTTGTTTGCGGTGTTTTACCTTTTAAGTTTATGGGGGACAAGATGTAGGTATATTTGCATTTTAACTTAAAACGTGTAACTCCACGGTGGCTTTCAGATAATTTATTCAGTGAAACCTAGTGGAAATTTCGTGGTTATCATTTTATATGGACGTCTCCTTTTAAACACAAAAAAAAAAACTTGAAATTTTTCTTTTATTATTTAAAAAATGAGAAAATCCGTAATGCAGCTCAAGCGAAAAAAATACATACAACAAACTTCTTCGTTATTCAGATCTTTTAATTAGTATTTAAGCCTTTTAACAATAACTTTTTCTCTATCCACCGCGAGTTTTCTTTTTTTTTTTTTTTAATTCATTCTTTTGGGACGACGCTTATGTTTTATGCATTTTTTTTTTTCGTTTTTTGCTAACTCTTGGCCTATCCATTATGCTAATTTTTATATTCCAACACGAGCCTAATTGCAAATTTTACGAAATTATTCCCTCGCATTTATATTCATTTGTTATTCTTACCATTCGATAAATTAAAATTAAAACAAATAAAAGGTTTGGAGCGCATTAATAAAGATATAACATGATATATTTGAAAATAACAAACTTTTTATTTTTAATTAGTAAATATTGAAAGTAGAAATCAAATACAATACTCAATAATGATAATAATTTGATATTTAATCAATTACGCCGTATGAAAAATGAAATAATTAATGCATATCAAATGTAATATGCATCTATAAATATTTCTTTATAAATAATAATAATAAGTAATATAATTAATTATAATTTCAATATTTTTTTTTCATTTTATCGAATATATATATTATTTAAGTAATTATAATTTCATAAGCATTAAGCTAACTTAAGTGTTTAAAGTATAGAAGTTTATTTTATTTTACCTAGTATGAATATATATATATATAAAATTCTGTAATATATACCTGTAATAGGTCCAGTGGCAAAAATACTTAATATATATTATATATCCGTTTTTTGTAACCATTAAAAATTACTAATAACGAATAACTCAAATATTTAAAAGTAAACAAACGATTTTAGTACGTGTGTATACTATAAGAGAAGTGCTCGAGAAATGTTAATATTTGTTTATCTAGTTTTAATTATCAAATGCATTAATGACCGAGATGGTTTCTGAACATATTCAATCTGAACGAATTTCATAGACTATTGTACCGAATCATATGTTAAACTAGATGGTGATCTTTTAATATTGCCGAAAACGTGAATAGGTACATGTCGCTTTATTAGTGTGATCAGAAAAAAAAAACTTGATCATTTTTTACACGTATCATACGTGTATATTATTACTCACGGACCTATTATAAATAGTAAAATGTGTAAAGGCATTTTATTTCGATATTATTTTTTAATTTTTATTCGATAATTTCGTTGCTATGATATATGGTTCCAATTTAGAAATTCTTTGTTCTGCTATAGAATTTAGCGTCTTGTTTATCATAATCTGTGAAATTACATTAAATGATGGAAGTTGTATAGTAATTGGTCGTTTTTATTATAACTTCAACCAATGTCACCTTTCTAATTTAAAACATTATTTATATTATGTTTACGGTAAGTTTTTATGTTACTTATTTCCGTTATTTCCGTTGTCAATGAAAATACTGTTTCCTCCGTTTTTCTTTTCAGATAAGTTTAAAAATATCATTTAAATGTGTAATAATATACAACATTTTCCAATAGAATAATTGTACATCGGACAATTATTGTTTACACTTTTTATGCCACAGAACACTATTTTGATATGGTACTCGTAAAACTGATATTGAATAAAATACCTAAATAAATGATCAAAATATATATATATATATTCTCACCTTTCATTAAATAAATACTTATTTAGTGTTATTATTATGTTAATATTACCAGTTGGTAAAACTGGTTAATCTACCCGTTGGCAATACTACAGAATATAACACACATGCAATACATAGTAATAGTAATAGTAATAATTATATATATTTATAGTTATAAATTATGATTTAAGCAAGGCTAAAGACTCGTGTTGTGTTTTTTATATGGTCATACATGCGACGTGATCTTTTTTACTCTTTTTTTACTAAAATAATATTTTCATAAAATATTTAATTACAACTTTATTAAATATAATATATTATTAATTTCTCTAATTTGTATTTAGCCTTTTTTTATATATGATAATAATATGAAACTTTAAACTTTAGACGCCATTATTATTATTTATTAATCAAAATTGTATGCCTCTATCTCGTAAAATAGGTGGTAAAACTAATGATTTTGACAAAATCATTTTTTATCGGTTTGCGTAATTTTTTGGTAATTTTTTTTAACTTTTGGGGAAACTAAATGATTACCTATGAAAAGTACTAACTGTCATGAAATGAAAATTAAATAGAAAAAGGGAAGTAAAAGAGGCGGTGGGTATAAATATATTAAAATAATATATTGTAATATAAAAATAATATTATAATAAAAATAATAAGTGGATATAAAAATATAATTAGAATATTATAATTATATATTATAAGAATGGTAATATGCGGAAATAACGTATTTAAGTATATAATTGATGTATGGGTATTATTACTCGATAGTCGGGGTTATTGTGAAAGATTGGCATATAAATAAACACATAATGGACAGGGGATCTTTTATAGAAGTGAAAGGGACGGTAAATATTATGATATCTTGAATGAATGTCCTATTCGTCTGCACACGAA
>JAIPRL010008411.1:0-20373 GCA_025469235.1 Pemphigus obesinymphae | reverse complement strand
TGAATATCTAAAATTAAGGTTATATTAATTTTTATGCTAAGTGATATCGTTTTTGAATTAAACTCGAAAAACCATAAAATTACCCTTTTTGGCCATTTTTCAACCCTTTTGCGACACGGGAAAGGGGGAGTCATCATCACCAAATTTAACACAAATTACTTTTTTATAGTAATGAAAAAAATGAAGTGGTCTTGTATCAAAAATTTTAATGTTCAAAAATAAGGACCACCCTAATATATATATATAAATATATAATATACCTACCTATATATATAAATATATAGGTATATAATATATGGAACACCTAAATTTAATTTTCCCGGGCCGAATTTGAATTCCAATCCATCCCTGTATGGCTGTAGGTATAGTCATTGATTATATATAAAATAATATTATATTATATATTATATAATATATAATCAATGGTGTAGTGTATAGGTAATAGGTAGGTAGGTATGGCTACAACTCGTTTGCGCAAATAAGTACAACTCGATTGCGCACACAGATTTTAGGTAGATACCTATGGGTACATCAATGTATAATGTATACATAATAATGTACATAGTGCGTGTATTATATTATATAATATATAATATTATATATTATTATTATTATTATTATTATTATTATTTATTATATATATTATAATTTATTATATAATATTTATTTTAAAATGTATAACCAACATTTTTAATTTAATATTTAATTTGAAATATTAATAAAAGTTTGTATAAAAGTTTAAAACTAAATATTTAATTTCCAATCAAAATGTAATATTTATTCAATCATTAACATTGAAAAATGTTGTGTGGGGAATGAACTAAAATTTAAAAAAATAACATACAAAACTAAAACCATTAAGTAGAACATAGAAAATAATAGCAATACTTACATAATATTTGAAGTGTGCAGACGTATACGAAGGTACATTTGATTATACCTGGATTCTAATGAAAAATGACTTATTTTCCGCTGTCGAAGACATAGTCAACGTCAGATAAGACATAATGTTCACTTTTGAAATAATGAAATTCGAAGAAACGGAATTTACCGGATTCGATAAAAGATAAAACGCGAGTTAAAAGATAAATCGTGTACGCGAGTGATTAAAATGCGTGTGACTTACGTACCTATAAATAAATTAAATTTGCCATAATCTGACAGAGCCTATGATAATAATTTACGATAGTGAATAAGCATACATCTACCCAAATAATTGTCAGTACGACAATGTAAATCTCCTTATGGTCTTCAGGTTTTATAACAAAATTACAAGAATGCAATAAAAAAAATTACATATAGGTACCTACCTATAATTTTTTTAATTGAGAAAAACACATTCTGCAGAATAAAATATAAATAAAAACAAATAGTATCCATTCGAAAAAAAAAATTTTGATGAAATTTCGGGGGGGGGGGGTTGAACCCGGAAAACCCCCTCCCTGAATACGACCATGGGTAATGAGGGTCTTTTAAATATTCGAAATCTGCGAATTAATACGCACAAGACACATATATACGCCTATACCTAAATAGGTACCTACATAAATACATATCTATACTAGTTAATACCTAGTGTAGGTACAGGTATTATGATCGAGTAGTGTACCTAATCTAGTGACTAGTAGGTACTTATACCTACTATATAGATACAGGGGCGTGTCCAGAAATTTTTTTAGCAAATTAATTAAAAATAAGGATAAGTGCAACTCAAAATTTGTTTACTAAACATGATGTCAAAGCCGCACGGCATTCCTTTGATCTAGGCGGCTCACTCGCCCCGTCGCCCGATCGAAAATGATGTCGCGAAGCAATGAAAATGTATTTATGCGTTGAAAAAGTCATTTTGTCACTCGTTTTTTTTTCATGTTTAATAATCACATTTTTTCTATATGATACAAAACATTTTGAATAAGCAGTATTATTTACCAAAATAGCATACGGACCACGCAACCCCTCCTCCACAGGCCACATTAACCTATCTAATTAAAATACAACACTGGATATGAATCGGAAAAAATATTTCTTTGGTTATTCGTATTATTTGGCTTGTCAACACATCATCAATCACTGTCTTCGGTTTGTTGTCATAACTTATAACCATCTAAATCCACGGTCATAAATATTATAATCTCGTTTTCTTATATTATTTTTCATCAGATTAATCAAAATATCGGTTTTTCAAATTGTCATAAAATAATCGATTTAATAACAAATCCCTATGACAGATAATACGTCATATTATATTAAAAATACATATTTTGATAGCAAATTCATTTTTAATGGCCTCTCCCTAAACAAAAACAAAAACACTGCTAAAAATTGTATTTATCAAATGTAATGACTTAGGTATCATTGCTCTCACATCTATAATAATAATAAAACATTTTTTGTCCGAGGACCTAGGCCTAAGATTCTACCTATTAAGGTCGTCGCGAAAAAAGATGAGGGTGAAAATATGAATAATATAATACTTCTCTTCAAAACTTAAAATAAGGAAAAAAAAAAAAGGGTAGGTACCTATCTACTTCATCAAATTTTTTCTCATTTCGCCGACTTAAAATTCCGAAAAATACTAAATTGCTGCATAATTTTCGTTAAAAAAACGTGTATAAGCAAAAAAAGTAACTTTTTTTACTTTTTGCCGACTGCTTTCCGAAGTTGGGGGGACGGACCTGTATGACGTGCTGTCAGGTTTATTTTGTTCACATCTTGACTGTGATTACTATAGGAAAGAAGAATCTATACTTAAAAGTGTGAATGTTTTTTGTTTTAATGACTTTAAAATAGTTGTGAAACATTTTCATAATATAAATGTGTAAAAGTATATTGAGGCTCTGTAGGAGTTTTACTAATCAAAAAGACCTATTTTATGTCCATCATAGCGATTGAATGAATTACAAATATTTTAAAACCGATTTGAACTTGTTAACAATTTACTTTTTTTTAATCCTATAAATCTTCTTTTTTTCCATTAAAAATTATTAAATATTTACATTCAACGTGTTAGTTAGAATATTAAAATTTGAAGCTAATGAAAAATCATTACATTCAACAAATATGATTTTGAGTGGTGTAATTTTTAGTTGGTGTTAAGTATAACCTCTAAAAAACAAACTATAAAATTAATCTGCTATCAAAAGAGTTATTTTTTAAATGTATTTTGAATATAATATACAATTTGTCACACTCGACATTTTAATTTTCCTTTTAAACAAACGCCAAAACTCATACTTAACTCATGGTCAGTCGGTTACAGAAGAAAAAAGATCCAAGAATTGTCAATAATTTACATGTATGTGTATATTTGAAAATTGCATTTATATTTTCTTTTAAAATTAGCCACCATAATACAATGTTTGTATATTATAATCTTGCATTACAAGTATAAAGATAACAAATTTTTGCCCTTTAAAGACCCCTTCACAGTAGCCAACACTATCTTGTGTGAAACGTAATATTTATTTGTTAATGTATTATATACTACTTATTATGTTGTGAATATATATGTACATTGTATGATGTACAGAACAAAATGTAGAAAAAAAACATATTATAGTGACTACAGAGGACAAAATAAGGAATGAGTATGTAATAGATAGTATAGTAGCATTAATTGTTGACAAAACGAGAGAATAGAAAGAGATGATGCAGGAGATACAAGGTATGTGGAGAGAAGGCAAAGGAGAAGACTTGTCTTGAATAATTATAGGAATACACATGACATGAACATCTTTATAATACTTATATATTATATTATAACAAAACGTAATATACTCTATTTGGAGTAAGAACCGTACAGTCAATTTGTGTACAGGGGGGGGTTTAGCTTCGTTACACACTCTGGTGGTCTTGTACACTATCACAAACAGCAACATTCCAATAACAATGAAAACTTGTCACCTCTCAGTTAACACTTATCATTGAATGAAGAGCTAAGTTCTAAAATAATCAAACCATGAAGACTTAAAAAATAAAAATACAAATGGCGGTTGTGAATGGTCAGGTTTATTTCATATTTTTTTTTTAAATTTAAAGTCTATAAACATACAATTAGTATATAACAGAAACATTTTTTTTTTTTTTACATGAAAACGGATGGATACACTTTAATTTAATAATACATAATGAAAATAATATGTTATACACTAATCAAATGGGTAACAGATTTTAAACATTTTATTTTAGTTTTCAAAAACTATTTATCGACCGATTAATAGAATTTATTTCTATTACAAAATATAATTTAGACAATAACAGTAGGAATAAATTAAATTAAAATATTGTTGATTTTAAATAAACTAGAATACAATTCAAGTTTATAGGAATAAATATATAACTTACAACCATTTTTTTTTTTTTTTTTTTTTTGTTTAGAGAATTTTTTTTTATGTAGTAGCAATGCAACTTTTAACATAATTTGATGTAGTAAAGCTACTAACATTTTTTTTGGTATTTTTTTATTTATTTTTTTTTTTGGAAAAAAAAAATTAAGTACCAAATTTTGTAACTAATCGTATTTTTTGGAAAATTATTATAGTTAGAAAAGAAACAACTGTAATTTAATTTTGAAGTTTTAAAACAAATCTGGTACTTATTTCATTGAAAAAAGTTAAATTATCCAATATAACCCCCCTAGTACATAATTTGACTTCAGCCCTAAAATCCCAAGTCAAATTATGAAGTTGAAATTAATTTTAGAAAGTAAACTGTAGTCAAATAATAGTAAAAATTTAATTAATTTTAACCGTCCGACTATATGGAAATTTATTACTAAAAATGGTTAAGAGACAATCGGGCTGAGGTGATTGTCTCCATAAACCAATATGAGAATTGAATTTTTAAGGACGGGTTCCAGCTTTTAGGTTTGTTCATTAGTTGTACCAAAAATGAGACAGCTGTATTCTCAATTTGTAATTTGGATCAATTGACGTTAGTCGCACTTGCATTATTAGAGATCTTTTCGCTAATTAAATAGCAACAAAACATTTTTTTTTTTTAATATAATAAATAATATACTCTTATGTACAATATATATTGGGGAGCAGCGAGGAGATTTGTTTTTATCATTTTAATATATACACATATTATGCCAATGTGGCAAGAATTAGTAATGTACACGAAAGGCTTGATCCAAGAAGTTAGTTACCTTTACGAGCTACAGTACTACATGCAAGGCGACATGAATTTCTCATATAATGAAAGAGAAAATAAAAACAAGAGAAGTTTTTAGTTATGAATTAAAGAAATTAAAATTTATAGCTTTAGTTTTGAAATTAAATTTTTCTTTAGAGTGATTGAAAAATAAAATTTATATATCTTGGATTCTTCGAGTCTTATTAAGACATGTTTAGATTTGGTTGGTTATAGATACAAATATTTACAATAGTCTAGAGAAGAAGGATTTTTCATTTACTAAGATCCATTTCTTCATTAATATCTACATCTTCTGGCCGTGCAACATATAATCTTGGATCAATTACCTGTAAAATAAAATTTTAAGGAATTAGGAAGTTTTTGTGCTTTGGGTTTCAATTTACAAAAATCATTACTAATACTACTTATATTTATTTTTAGTAAATTAATTTAATAAAATTGCATTAATTGAAATATTCTAAAAAGCTTTTGTGCTTTTAAAATTTTAGTTCTTTATTTACCAATTTTCAGATCTTCCTAAGAGACCCTATCATCTTCTCCAGATCAATAAATATTATATTACACAACCTTCATCCCTTTTCTTTGTATTATTATGATTATATTTACACATACCAACCAATATTTTTCTTCATTATAAACAGCCCAGTCACTCCGCGCCTTTGGCGACCCCATTACAATTTTTAAATTTGTAGTGGTTATTAAAATTGCAAAAGCATAGTAAAGATTATCTCTATGGAATACTCCTGGAAAAATACTGATTACCCAATAATATCCGTGATAATATAAAAGTTGTGCATTATTAAATTAATATTATTGAACCCTGACCTGGGCAAACTTGTCAAGTCACTAAGGGTGTAGATGAACGGGACAGGTTATACCCTTCTTTTACATTTCATTTTTTATTTTGTTATTATAAAACAATTTTAGGTATTTTTAATTTAAAAAGTTTTTCAGCTTAGATTATATAGAGGTATGCACTTTTTGCTCATTATGTTTTATGTTTAATGTTTATGTTTTATGTTTAATGTTAATACGCCCAGAACGCATTCCCCCCCCCCATATATGGGGAAAATGCATTTAATAATAATTTTTAATGAAATGTATTTCTGATCCGAAACATGAATACCTTATAATAACACGGAAAAAATATGATTACTAAAGGAATCTATATAGTTTTTTTACTGATCTATTATATATTATAATTTTTAAAAAAAATTACACGAAATAGAATACTTGTAATAATGAAATAAAAGGAAACAAAAACTGGCCACTGATGCGAACGCCCCTGGCAGTTTTTTTCGTCAGAGTAACGTAAAATATTTTTCAGTTTGATAAGCGCCAAAAAAAGAAATAGTATGGATTCATTTAAAATTGTAGCCCACCATATGTTGTATACAGACTGTGCAGTTTGCACCTAAAGCGTGGCATAGTTTGAGGAACCTTCTTTATCAGAAAAAAAATACATGCCAACACATTTGCCAGCGGCCAGTTTTCGTGCTCCCGACATAAGATAAATATAGGTATTTTTAGGATATAGGTAAATATAAAATAACATACTTTAGGTATGGGCTTGATTTCTGTGCCCAATTCTTGTTCAATACGATGTAAAGCAAATCGGTCATCATATGTGATAAGATTAATGGCTATACCAAGATGTCCAAATCGGCCTGACCTACCAATACGATGCAAGTAAGTCTCTGCCATTTTGGGGAAATCAAAGTTTATCACAACATTAACAGCCTGTACATCAATACCTCTTGTAAATAAATCTAAAAAAAAAAGAAACAAGTTAATAATTTAAAAATATATAAAATTTTAGATATCTTACCAGAACAAACAAGATTTCGGCAAGATCCTTTTCTAAAATCGTGGAACACACGATTACGGTGTGCTTGGGCCATTTTAGCATGAATGTAGTAACAGCAGTATCCGAGATCAGTAATTTTTTTTGCAAGCAACTCTACTCGTTGCGTTGAGTTACAAAAGATTATACTTTGGTTTATTTGTAACTAAAATAAAATATTATTTTATTAGACATAACTTGATTTGGATATGGTCTAATATATAACATTACAATATTTGAATTATAATTTTTTTTTTTTTTTGTTTTTTTTTTTATAATT
Source organism: Pemphigus obesinymphae (assembly GCA_025469235.1). Lineage (NCBI taxonomy): Eukaryota > Metazoa > Arthropoda > Insecta > Hemiptera > Aphididae > Pemphigus > Pemphigus obesinymphae. The sequence continues at coordinate 13,093 of JAIPRL010008411.1, read as the reverse complement.
AAAATATCACACATTTTTTTTAAGTACCTAATCTAATTTCATTAAAACATCAAGATGATGTGATACCAAAATTGTTGTCTCTGTCTAACACCAAATGGTGTTAGTTAATATACAAAATGTATTTTTAGCACTTCTATCACAACTTTGTCATTTTTAATACTAGAGAAATAAACATATTATCAAATGTATTTTTTTATGATATTTTAATTTTGAAAAAATATACATAACTATTTAAAAACAGAAAAGACAGGTATCAAGTCCTCTCAAGGATATTATTAATCCTACATACATTTTTGCATTGTTACCCTTCAGACATCATTTGCATACAATTTATGTTTTATTTCCAATTTTTATATACTCACATTTATGAAATCATTTGTCATTATATTGAATACAAAAATTTTAAATATTCAATATTGACCAAGATATTTAACTTATGACATTATTACAGCCTGGTTCCCAAATTATTAATATTATCAAATAACCGGTAAGCATAGAAAATAATAATATATGTAATAAATTCTAATATTTTAAAGGTGTATAAAAATCAACCGAATGTGAAATTATTATATCACAAATAATGAAAAACCATGGAAAAATCTTCAATTTTTTTCACTCAAATAGTTTGAAATTTAGTTATCTATCGGTTGGTATAGGTTCCAAATATTTAAGAATAATAAATAAATAGATAATGGTTTATTACGTAAGCCATCTGGAATACTAAACCTATTACATATGAAATACTCCAAAGATAGCATTCTATTTGATATTGTGACAGCAGTTCATAGCCACACCCTTTTCCGCAATTGACAACAAATCACATATAAATGCATAATGTGTTTGCGTATTAGTTATAGTTTAACGTTCATACTATCTTTGGTACCTTCTGTCTAAACAGTATATATCTACTTACACAGACTTTGTATACGACTGTAGTGGTTAACTTGTTAGCACACATTTTAAATTTTTTTTCCTTAATATCCCACCACTTGTTTGTGTAGAATGAAATATATATTAAATTTTAGATTCTGAGCGGAGCCAGGGATCTAGTGATTTTACAATGGTATTTATTTATCCTGTGATCAACATTTTGACCAGAAGGAGTGCTCCGATTTTCATCAGATATTAACTTCTCTGATAGAAAATTGCATCCATATGGTACTTTAAAATTGTAATTTTTCGATTTTCTCAATATGTTTTTAACGCAGCAGGAAAAACTACCGAAAAATGAAAAAAAAAAAAAAAGGTAAAAATGGGATTTCGTAACAATGCTTATAGTTATTTTTCCAGAATTTCTAAAATAATCATTGTAATTTTGAATATTTTTAAGTCATTCAATTTTAGGTTATTTATAGCTTTAAAGGTATTTTATTCATAAAAGGATTAATTTTTGGTCTAAAGATTTGAACATTTAATACAATGTCAATCTTACATTACTCATTTATGTATAAATTTTTTTAAAAATTTGACGTTTAACTGGTTTTTATAGCAGTTTTAAGAAGATAATAATATTACTTATTATTACACATTTACACTAATGCTCTGCTCTGCTCAGAAACGTTTTAATCAAATACAACAAATTAGTCAGTGCTTGAATTGGGGGCGCAAGAGAGGATTGAGCTCCTCTACTATTTTATAATATTTTTAGAGCACCCTTAGTAAAATTATTTTATACAGTATATAAGTTATAAAGTTTATAACTATTTATTTAAAGCCAGGAGAGAGTAACCCCTTTCTTTCTTTTCTATTTTCCCAACTCGAGCACTGGCTGTAGTCCGATTGTTGCTCTAATTGAACCCGAAACAAGTTTTAATACTATTGACTAGAAACAGTATACACATGGAGAAGAGGGAGGTCAGATCCCCTAACGATATTTTATATAGTAAATTTTTCCAATCATCTATTTTATAAGAGGGTTTTTTACTGATCCATCATTAAATTGTGTTTTATCCTACCTACTTCGCTTATTCTAATTGATGCTTGATATAATATTATGTGAGCCATGCATGCTAATAATTTAGTTTTATAATATCTAATATTGAGTTAGCCACTATTTTATGGAAGTATAAAAATAATATTCATTTTTATGTAGGTACCTATGTACCAACCAACAAATAATAATTGCTTTTAAATCCTATACTTTTATTTTAAGTTCAGTAACAGTAACTCTTACATAAATATAATTTATAACATTTTCCAATTTTATGTATTGATGATTAAAATACATTTTTATTTTATAAATAATTTTATAATAGTTACTCTTTAAATTGAACAATAATTATATTTAATTATTATATATCATATTAGTATATTTTTTCGTACAAAGAAATTTTGTAATTTCATGTATAATTGTACTACTGCCTTTAATTTTGTCTTAGTATAGTTTGGTCATCATTTAAACAGTTAAGGAGGCAAAAGAGGTAGACGTCAAAATATTTTGTATGTTCATTAGTAATGTATAAAATTCAGAATTCAGTGAAATATATTTTATTTTAGCTGTAAATAATAAATATAATATTAAATAAAGAAATTGACTAGAATTATGTATTGGAAAAAATTATTTAATGTTGAATCTATAAATTCAAAGAAGTATAAGATTATAAAATAAAATTATTATTATCGTAAAAATAAAATGGAAATAGATAAACAACTACCAGCTGGCCATCGGACCACAGCATTTACATCTGGTTATGCGGGTATACGAAATTTGTTTTTAAAAATAATGTATTTGTAAATTATTCTGTTATAATACTTGTTAGCGCTACTTGTATTTAATAATTTTTTCTATTGTTTTCATCTAAAAGACTAATAAGTGGGATAAAACTATGGAACTTTCAAAAGTCTGAATTTAAATTCTAAAAACCGTTTTGAATTTGTCAGCCCGTCTTCTAGGGATCAATCGTGGCATTTTTCTATATTAAGAACTAAAATATAATCATGGTTTAAAAATAGTTTTTTAATAATACATTACATGGCAAAAAAAGAAAACATCCATCTATATCTAGTAGACAAATAGATGAATTCAGAATAATTTTCAGCATTAAAATCGATCTTTCCAAAGTTTCACAATTTTATCCAGCTTTTAGGTTGATTCTTGTACCGGTGTCTCGAGGCGCTTTAACTTTTATATATCCCTATGTATATATACATACATAAGTCGTGAGTATGCCATTATACTGCTGTATATATATATGCATTATAGGATTTAAAGGGTAAAAATAATTTTGTCATAAGACAAATTCAGTTGGATCATTAACTTCAGTTTGGTTTGACACTTAAGTTTGAATTTGGGTCCCATAATAATTGTAGATTTACTACGCTAAACCCGAGAGAAAAGAGATTACAAGAAATCATACCTTTGAGAACAGAGTGTTCAAACAGTGGACCTTTTGTTTTTCTTGTACAAATGCATAATACTGAGTAACTCCTTTTAAGGTTAACTCTTCCATCAAGTTTATTTCATATGGACTGTGTAAATGTTTATCCTGAAAAATAATTAAATATTATTTTTTAATTTATACTTTTGTAATTCAAGATACACACCATAAACTGTTTGACAGTCAGAGGGAATGTGGCAGAATAGAGGAGGATTTGCCTTTCTGCTGGTAACCTTGAAATTATATGATCTAACATACCTTTAAAATCTTGCGACAAAAGCTTATCTGCCTAAAAATAAATATATTTATATTTTAATAGTTTAATATTAAATACTTTATTAATAGCGATTAAATTATACCTATTAATAGAAAAACAATACCTCATCTAAAACTAGAATTCGACAATGATCAACTTTAGCTATGCTTTTGTCTAGAAGATCCAATATCCTTCCAGGAGTGGCAATAATTACGTGCACTATAAATAAAGCAATGATATGTAAATGGTTAAAATTGTAAGCATAATAGTACATAAAATTATTATTTGATATTTCGAATCAGTTGCTCTCAAAACAATTTCTCACTCATAAAATTGAAGTGAAGGGGAATCCAAAGTATATCATCATAGAGCAAAATATTGTGAAATATAATATATTATAATCTATTCACGATAAACAGACTGTATAAAATAAATATTAAATACAAACTAATCTTTTATAAATATAAAACAATATTTCATACGATTATGTAAAAATGTATTAATGTATTTCAATCAAGCTCTCAAACATTATAGCACACTCATATAGTTAAATTAGTGAAGGGGAATCCAAAGTTTATCATCATAGAGCAGACTTTACTATTCATAATATAGACTGGATAAAATAAATATTAAATTAATTATAAATACTAAAATAAAATTCGAACTTATCTTTTATAAACAACAGTATTTCAAAAATTAACAAACTAATGTTAAAATCAATTTAGATACATTGGGCCATGATAAAACAAATACTGTAGTATTTTATTTTATTTTAATTATTATGTTTTTTGACTGAAACTTTATATTTATTCTTATATTAAAAAAATTGTTTAATTATAAAAATAAAATTTTATAAATAATTTTTTAGATAAAAAAAATTTAACAACTGTATATTATAATAGAAACATGTCATTAATAAAATGGGTAATATGATATAATAGAACAAAATTAGGAAAATTTAACTCTTGGCGTTTGAGGCGTTATTAGTCGATGTGGCTTTTGTAGCGAACTAATAGCGTTAGTAGTAGTTGAACCGACTATTACACGTAATTTATAAGGGAAAATGTGGTTTTTAATATAATATGGATAAACTGTTAAAATTATGAAAAAAATTAAAAGAATCTTAATTATAAAACGAGAAATTCTTCATTAGACGTAATTTTTTTATGTTTCTATGATTTATAGTTCTCATTATATATGCTTTGTTAATCAATTTGACCAACTATTTTGGCGCCAAAATTTTAAATTAATCTTACTGATAAGCAATAACTAAAACCCAAAACAATTTTATTTTATTAAATCCAATATAACTTTTACAATATTGATATTTACAAAGTATAATATGTGGTTACCTCACTTGTTACACAATAATTAAATTGTTTTTTATTACATTTTTTTATATTTATTAGGTGTTGTGTTATTGGGTGTACTTGTACTTCAGGTTACAAAAGTAACTTATAAATTTTTTTCTTATTTTCGTGTTTCTAAAAATCTCATTCCAAGAGAAAACTGAAAAATTGGTCCAAGCTATTCTACGAAAAAATTATCTAGTAACAGATAAATCATGTTTGTGAAAAACATTTCTATGGAGATGAAATAATACGATTTTGGATTTTTGGTTCAATTAAAGTAAGTATAAAAGTAGTAAAAAAGTAGTATAAAAGTAAGTATATCAAGTTTTTTTTTAAACATAATTAACTTTATAACATGAATTTAAAAACTTATATTTATTATATACATATATGAATTAAATGTTTTGAGTGATATAAATTCTATTTACTTTAATAAAAATATTATACTTGTGAAAAAAATATTTAGATAAAATAGTGCTTATAATAATCTTTAAATATTAACATAATAATGTAATTAAATAGATAGTTCATAAAAATACAAAACAAGTATATAAATAATCAAAAATAACCTTTCCAAAGTACCATAGAGATCCAATATACTTTTAGGAACGTGTATAAAATATAAATTGAAATATTAGATTGATTATGCTGACAGAAAAGTTTCTCACAGAAAATAAAATTAAAACAAACATAATTCCAAAATCAATAGATTTATCACTCTGCTCAGAATTTAAAAAATATGAAAGGTGCACAACAAAATGGAACCAAAATGTAACATAATAACATATAGTTTAAAATAATTTATGTTTTGGTCTAAATCATTTTACATTTTTACAGAATTGGTCATTTTACTCGAAATTTTTGAAACATATTTATCGTATTTTTTAGATGCACGAAAATTAGAAAATTTTATTGAGTTTCTTTAATTACCTGATACCCAACAACCACAAATTAAGGTATCTTAATTCGTACCAACAATACAAAACCGGACAACTATAAAAAAATGTAAGAACAAAGCACATAATCATGTAGCAAGTGTTTTATATAGGTACTTTATAAATATTGAATGACAATTTCTAACAATTGTTACTAGGTAGGTAGTATATTGTAAAAATTATATTAATTTAATAAAATAAAATATAAATTTTTTGATTATCGCTTATCAGTAAGATTAATTTTAAATGTTGACCAAACAAGTAGACCAAAACAGTAGGTCAAATTTATTTAAAAAAACGCATATAATGAGAACTATAAATCGTAGAAATGCAAAAAAAAAAAATTATATCTAATGAAGAAATTTCCATTTAATAATTAAGATTATATTACATTTTTCGTTATTTCAACTGTTTATGAGTATTATATAGAAAACTATATTTTCTTGTATACTTTAAGTGTAAGATGTTTAGCAATAAGTAGTTTAAATGAAAAAGTAAAATATGCACATTTTATAACTGTAACATAACAGACATATTTAAAATTTTACATTTATTATTTGTAATCATAAAGTAAAATAAAAGCATCAATCAATTATCCTACTTATAAAAATTCAATACTTAAAGTACAAATAATGACTCGTTTGGTAAAACATAAAACTAATAACCCAAGATACCATCATTTCTTGTCTCCATCTAACCACCAACTGATAACATACAAAATTTATGGTCATCATTTTTATCATAACTATTATTTCTACTACAATAATAAATTAACAAAAAATACAAATATTATCCTACAGTCTTGGAGTACTGGTTTTTCTGCGTTATATTATCATTCAATCTTGGTGTATAGATTATGTTTACACATACAAAATTGAACTCCACATTTTATTTAGATGTTCAATAAGTAAGAACATGTGTTTCCAAATTGTATTTTGTTTAGTTTCTAATTATTTATTATCTACTACAATCGACTTTTAGAATTTTGAAACGTGCACAGCCACTTTACATATTTAACAGGTCTATTCTAAGCATATGTGAAATAACGTATATCTAAAGTCTTATACAAAATTTATTGACACGATCATTATCTATGCTATTAGCATGATCTTTTTATTACTAAAACATTAATTTTATAAAGCGATAGGTAACTATTTTTAAATCTCACCAATTTAAATAGATATTTCTCTTTAAAATTAAAATTTTAGAAAATAATATAACACTACAGCATGATTTTGTATATAAATTTGGTAATCGATTAATTTACTTATTATAAGAAATGAAAGTTGTAATAAAAATGTTGAACATAAATACTTAGACATTATCAGTTGTTGTTTTACTTTATTACTCTTTTTTATAATACAATAACAATTTGTGTACGTATAATATATAACATAGATAACTTTATTTCAAAATTATATTACCTATTAAATAAAATTGTTACACTATAATACTATATACTATTACTATTATATCAAGTCACAAGTGTATATTAAGTTTAAAATAAATAGGTAGGTAGGTAGTATGTTGCATTTATAGAATAAAAAGATTACTATCAACTTATCAAATTTGTTCATAGATCAAAATAAATTGACTTCTTAAAAGTGAATTTAATTTATTTATAAAACATTTAAGGTATTTTAAATTATTATAAAATGATACACAATTTGAATTTTATAATAATATAATATAATAACCATTACCAATTTCATACTACTATTATATAATTGTGTTATATTAATTACCAAACTTATGTGTGATACTTTATTACTTATTTATAATATAAATATAAATTGAAAGTACATAACTTTAAATTATTATTTAAACTATTATCACAAAATACATATCTAACCTACCTTAATCTAAGAAAATAATATACATTTTTATAATATTTTGTCTAATCTCAAGTCTTATCTAAAGTATTATTAAATATTAATTTTCATATATTTTTATATTCTTTTATGTTTTTATTATTTATTATAAACCTGATGATGATTTTATGAAGTTGAAATTATACAATGTATAATATATATTTATAAAGAACGGGATAAAATTAAAAAATTAAATCAATCTCAGAAACTCTTTAAAAAAGCTTAAAAATATATGGGAACTCTTGAGAAAATACATAAATGCTGAAGGAAATCTCAGGAATTCCAAGGATATTTTGAGAATGATGATATAGGAATTCAAAAATCTGGTGTACATTTATTTCATACGTGAATTAATCTTGTAACCATATATATAAGTATAATATATAAGAATGTATCTATAAGCTATAGTATCTTGGAATCAACAAGTTTTTTTAATTATTACAGCAATAGATGAAACAGTTAATCATCAATCTAATAAGTTAAGATCATTAACTTGAGATCACTAATACATTCTTATAATTAGGTCTATTATCCATTACCAAAATGCAACTGAATATTAGTATGTGTTATTCAATTATTGTGCAAGTGGTAACTATACAAATTTGTAATTTATTATTTATGTGAAGAATATATATATATAAATTTATATTAAACAAAATTGATTGTAATGTAGCATTAAAGTTAGTAGACTTCATTAAATTATGTTTATAGAAGATCACATTTAGTATTGCAATGGCAGAATAAATCAATCGAATATGATCGAATACATTTGTTTAAACACACATTTACCATCAAAATTTGAAATTATAGCTTACTCATATATTTAAAGCAAAGGGGAAGCCAAAGTATATCATCATAGAGCAAGATTAAAAATTAAGTTATTTATAAAACAAAACAAAAATAATTTACATTTACCCAAAGCATGAATATAATACAGAAAAATACCTATTTCACCTTTATTACATGTAACTGCAATAGATTGATACCATTTAAGTATAGATAATAATCCATATTATTATATATCTATAATTTTATTTATGCATGAAATAACTCAATACAATATTATCATTAGGCAATTTAGTTAGGTAATAAAAACAAGATAAAATAACTCATAATTTGCAGTTCCTATCTTACCTCTTTGGTAAATACGAAGAATATCGTCCTTAAGATTAGTACCACCAGTGGTCACCATGACCCTGATATCCAAGTGCTTTGCAAGTTCAATACATATTTGACTAGTTTGTAATGCCAATTCTCTGGTCGGCACAATTACAAGTGCTAAAACATATAAGCAATTAACAACATACTCAATAAACTATAATATATATAACTGTCAAATATTTAATACCTTGTATTACATCTAGTTTTGGATCAACTTGTTCAAGCACAGGTATAGAATAAGCCCCAGTTTTTCCTGTACCATTTTTTGCTCTTGCCAATATATCTTTACCAGAAAGAGCTATTGGAATACTGGCTTCTTGAATAGGACTAGGTTTTTCCCAACCTTTTTCAAATATACCCATTAATAATTCACGTTTTAAACAAAATTCTTCAAAATCATTTCCCTTAGTAGATGTGACATCCTATAATCAGATTTTTAAATATATATTCCAATCAAAATTTATTTCAAAATGATATTACGTACACTAGTCTTAATACGGGTATCTTGAGGTGGAAGTTTAAGTTTGGCCTTCCAGCCTGCATCATCTATTCCTTCAAAGCTACTAAACACAAAATACATTTTAATTAAATTCTATATATAAGAAATACTACATTGTCTTACATTCTGTTCATCTGTTTAATGGGCATGTTGAGGTTAATCCCCGAGTTATTGTGATTTGCAGTTATCATTTAAACTTCTCCAAGGTTCAAAGGAACCAACGTACACACACAAAAATTATTTTTAATATATATTTGATAAAACGATCACTTTTTAACACTAAAACGTGTCTATTTAGACCTTATTATGTACAACAAATAAAAAAATAACAAACATTTAATAAAAATACCATGAAGTATTCACTTTTTGTCTTTATAAAAATGTAGGTTAAATTAGGTATAGAAAACTTATTTCACTTATGAAAATAATGTCTTTTTTTCTTGGTTAGTTAACACTATCAATGAAGAGCTATAAAAAGCAGATTTCAATGAAGCAGAAACTTCTTGTTTATCTGAAAAAAAAAAAAAACAAATATAGGTAGGTAACTCAATATTTTTACAAATATAGTAGATATAAGATATAAGATATTATTTTGATAATATCAGAATAATATAACAAAAAGGTAACTTTTATCTTTACAGCTAAACATTTTATCAGAATTCAATGGGTTTTACCACTAATAGCTGTTTGCAAGTTTAAGAATTATAGTACCTACCTGTAGTGATACAGGTACGAAATATTTAAAACTATTAATAAATAATCTACCTACCTAGTGTAATTAATAATAAAAATAAAATTAATATTTATACCTATAGGTACCACATTATTTTTACACATCAATTTTTAACAACCTAGGCAAGATCTAAGATGGATTATTAAAAATTTCAAAAAAAATGTTTGATATAACCAATTAGAAAAACTTTAAAAACTATTTTAAAAAACAGTGGGCATTGGTAAGTACATATTTCGAAACATTTATTAAATAGATATTAAAATAAACAATACAAATAAAAGGGAAATAACTAGTTCTCCATTATTAACACTTATTACATTAGCATTTCATTAGGTACCTACCTAGATTCAAAAAAAGACATTTACCTAATTAAGAGGTAAATTCGTTATGGGAAAATGTGGAACTAATTAGGTACTACCAAGTATAATATGAAGAATACGCGTCTATAAATAGAAAACGTCAAAACAAAATAGTGGTAGATTTTTGATAAGACTGAAATTATTATCTAATCTATACAGGCTACAATGTTAATTACCCAAACAATGAACAATTATTGTGCACAAAAGCCAATATTTTTATTTTACCCCTAGGTAGCGATTATCTTAGCGGAAATCTAAAATCACCGTTTAAACGAACGTCACGACATATAGGTATAGTGGTAGATTGTACGTCGGCGAAAAAACCCCGTCCGGACGTTAGATAAGGACGACGCGATGACAAGTCGGTCCGACCCGATGAAATACGTTCAAAGTCCACGAAAATTTTACACCCGAAGCGGCCTGCGCGGAACAAACGAGGCGCGTCGTCGTTGCGTTTCCTACACGTCAAAGAGTTTCTCTTTTGGGTCACGACCAGGAACTAGGAAGTGGCACGCCATGTTTGGCACCAATTCGAAAATAAAAACCGAGACACGGGCGACAACTGTTGGCTGGTTGGCGACCGGCCGAGTGTCGTCAGGTATTGCCGAACTCGCGCGGGTCCCATCACACGGGTGGCGGCGACACCGTCCGGAACAATAACATCGGGTCTTCCGCCGACAAAATGGCGGCGGGCAACGAGGTTTCTTCCAAACGAGAGACGGGCCGCCACACGATAAACCTCGTACACACACACACACACACACAAGCGCACAAAGACGCACGAGTAATAATACAGTATAAATAACACAGCTTACCTAGTCCAACGTCGTATCGTGTTCAGGTTTGTCTGCCGGGCAGACGTCGTATTTCGCAGTTCAATTCGTTTCTCGTGAAAACGGGCAAAAAAAAAATAACATCTATATTATAGTCGCACAACCAACGGTAAAATGACGTCGCGTGAAACGGTCGCAACAACAAAAACGTTTGCTCACCGCGCCCCTCCCACACGCCGTGCAACCAACACCACACCACTCCCACCACGTGCCGTGTGTGCGTTGTTCACGCGATCCGCCGTTGCGCATGCGCACACCTGGCGATCACGAACGCGGCACAGGGCGGCCAACCTGCGTTATCGTGTCGCGCGTCTGGGCTCGCGGCTGGTGTCGATCTGTGACACACTGTACGGTCGCACGGGTGGACAAACACTTTTGGCGGCATGTTTGAATGTTCCACCACGGAATAAAAGAATATTAATTATTATTCTGTGATTTGACGTCGACGGTTTCTCTCTCGAAATTATACACACATTTTGTTGATAGTTTTCACTTATTTTGTCCACTGGCTTTATAATTTAATTTTCTTTTAAAAGTCCTCCGTTAGACATATTATAATATATACCCCAGTGTTTTATAAACTAAATTTTAAAATACGAATATTTACTAATGATAGTCCAACACCTTATATCTCTCGTATATTGGTATTCCATTTATATCCATTTTTTAATTAGGTAGGTGTATTTATGTTATAGTATACACTAGTGCTGAAATCGACTAGGACACACATGAATCCCGCTCGACTATTACCTATTGGTGTTACCTATACATTTTTATATAAACGTTTTATGTGTTTATAGAAAAAAAAGAAAATTAAATTTTTTTTTTGTTATATCCATTTTTTAATACATTTCTATAATTATATATTTTATAAAAAATATTTTTTTTGATTATTTTAAAAAGTAGGATTTATTTAAAAAAGAATCAAACAAGTTTTTTTTTCTGAAAACATTAAAAAATATATTATTCTAGAAGAGCAATGTAATATAATGGCGTACTTAGTAAAATAAAAAATATAAATCGATAGGCTATTGAGTAAGATTTGTAGTGGGGTACACGCAGTGGCGGATCTATAACGCTCATTTAGTCGACAAATGACGAAGGGGACAGTTAATTTTTATTCTGAGGATCCTCCTAAACCAGTTTATATATATATATTAATTTAATTTAATTTTTTCCTCAAAAAAATATTTAAATTATTGGTATATATATATCTATATATTAAATTATATTGTAATTTGCAGTGTAGTGACAAGAAAAATGTTCAATATAATTTTATTTTACTTCTTCTTTTTAACTTGGGATCTTATCTATTTCAAAATTCTTTTTTTTTTTTTTGCTTATTTCCTAGTTTTTAAGACGATTTTTGGCATTCGTGCAATATATTTTTTTTTTTTTTATGCTACCTTGTGTCTTCTTCTTCTTCTGCTTCGCCTTCTCTCCCAACTATTTGGGGTCAGCCACCCTGGTCCTACACTTTCACTTAACTCTATCTCCCGCATCTTCTTCACTTACTCCCACCTTCCTCATATCACTCGCCATTATATCCCCCCATCTCTTTTTCGGTCTTCCCCTCCCCCTTTTACCAACAACATGCATTTCCCTTACTAATCTTACTACCTCAGTCTCATCCCTCCTTAATACATGCCCGAGCCATCTTAATCTATTCTCTCTCATTTTGTCTACTATCGAAGCTACCCCTATACTACCTCTGATA